>JAFIRS010004134.1:0-99655 GCA_018342105.1 Gonioctena quinquepunctata | reverse complement strand
AATTTTTCATCCGCTTTTTTTTGTAGATTTGACCTACACCCAAAATGCGTTGAATTTCTTGGACATTATGCTCGGATCGCAAGTTAATTTCCACCCGGGTTTGTATGATGATATTTCTGCATGTTGTCTTGCTATGGTTAATTCTTTTTACTACTTGCCATAATCGTTCTGAATCTCCAAACCTTCACGTTCTATTTTATTTTTGTAGTATTTTTTGTGTCTCTTATTGCTTTCTATTATTTTTTGTAGGTATTATATTCTTTTTAAGGTTTCATTTTTCCCTAGATGCATTGTATTTTTTTATTAATGGTTTCACTAATGATCCAGTAATCCATGTTTTCTTTATTTTTTAACTTTTATGAATTTCGTAGACCTATTTTTCTACACCCGTACTATAATAATACACTTATATGCCCATAATCCGTTTCATGATGAGATCCATTATGATACGTTTTTTCATAACGATACAGATTTTTAATCAATAGAAACCCAAAATTTTTTCAATCAAGCATGCTGTGCATTTGACGTTTGTCCTAGATTCCTATCTAATTGTTTTATTTGTCAAAATCAATGGATTAAATTTTCCGTAGAATATAGCTAAACTTCGATAATTATATTATCAAAATGTCTTTATATCACGATATAGAAAGAATTACATCGACTTCCCACACATATCGGAGAAAGCAGAAAATGCAGTTCAAAATATTTTACCCAAATCTAAGAAAGTGTACGAAAACTATATCAACGGTTTAATGGATAAATACAAATAATATTTCGACATTCTCCGAAAATGTTTTGATTGCTTATTTTCAAGAATTGATGGAAACTATGAAATCATCTAGTACATGGACACATTATTCAATAATAAAATCGTTGGTAAATTTCAACCATAATATAGACTTTTCTAAATATAAGAAGCTACAAGCTTTATTAAAGGAAAAGTCCGAAGGATATTTTTGGGAAGAAATCAAAAATATTTTCACCTGAACAAATAAAAACGTTTATCGACGAAGCCTGATGAAAAAATTTTATTTATAAAGTAGTATTTACCTAACTTTGCTTTTTTTTAAATTTGGTCATGATTACATTTTCCATTCGACTCATGCATGATATATTTCATGAATGTCGAGAAAACTTGACAAGTTGACTCGTGACGAAGCGGGCTAAGGCACTAAATTTGAACTATAGACTACAGTATGAGACGCGGGTTCGAAGCTAGCCCAGGTCATCCTGCTTTTTATTTCATGTTTTCTTTTCTTTATTTCTTATTGTTGTAAATTTTTTATTTATCTTTCTGTTTTAGATAGCAATGATTTTTGGAATAATGGGAGCATGCCGAAGGCATGAACTACATGACCTATAATGTGAAAATGTCAAAGATATGAATGGAATCTTAATTGTTAATGTGGTAGAAACTAAAACAAAAGTACAACGAACATTTACAATTACCGGCAAATACTTCGAAATTAGTAAAAAATATATGAATCTACGGCCGAAAATTTGCCCCACCGCTTCTTTTTTCGTTAATTATTTTAATGGAAAATGCACAATTCAAAACATTGGTATCAATAGATTTGGTAATTTAGGGAAGCAAATAGCAACATATTCAAATCTGCCTCATCCGAATTTATATACAGGGCATTGTTTTCGAAGGACATCTTCCACCGTATTAGTTGATGCCGGTGGTGATATTACTGCATTAAAACGTCATGGTGGCTGGAAATCCAATTCAGTGGCGGAAGGCTACATTGAAAATTCGGTTCAGAATAAAATCAGCATTTCCAATACAATATTGAACTCTATTGAGACTAGCAATAATGAAATAAATGTAAATATTCCTTCCACTTCCAGATCAGTGGGAAAAAATTAATTTTTAAGAAATCAGATTAATTACAATTATTACGTTCAATATAAATATAAATAGAATGTTCATAGTTTTCCTATATCCATGGTAATACCCGAGGTAATATTAATCACAATTTTGTAGAATTTTTTATAGAAATACGAGTAATTACTGTTCAATACAAATATAAATATAATATTTATAATTCTTCATTATTTATCGGATGTAGAAAAAATAGCATATGCAACTGTCATATAATGGTTATTTATACATGATCGTTGCATAATATACTATTACTGCACTTTGAACTAGTCCAATGAATTCATAATAATTTTGAATGTTCTACTGGGATTACTGTAACATTCATTGATTTCTATAACGATTGTCTTGGAATTTGTTTTGGAATCATTGGTTAACTTTGATTTTTTTTTATGTCTAGCTATAAAACTTAATACGTTTCTGGAATTTAGGTGATTTTCCTTTACAATTTGAAAACATGTTTACCTATACCTTCTTTTAATTTTCGAATATGACTCAACATCAAACTTTAATAAATAATTTGGACCGCATCCAGAAAGTTTATGCTTCTCTTGTTCCAAGGCATCTCCTGTCGGAAAACAGGATATTTTGGCCACACCTAACTACAATAAGGAAACAGATTGTTTGGCCTTGTTTTCAATGCATTTCCCCATCGTTTCCTGTGTTTGAGAAGTTCAGGAAGCTGATTCGATAAAAGTTATTTTCAATACAATATTCTGTTTCAAAGATTGGTGGTTTACAGTTTATTTGTCAAAATAGTTTTTTTATGCAATTATCATACAATATGTTTTGTGCAACTGTTCTTCTTTTGTGAAGAAGGAATATGAAAATAATTTGTTTCAGGGATTTCCTCCGTTTTATACGGTATTTTCAATTGCAATCTGTGAGTCACACCGTTTTGGATATGTTTGATTTGCTTTCTCACAACCCTGTATACTTGGTGTCATTAATAATAATACTGATATTATTTCTTAATTTTGTTTAACACATACAAAAGTATAAAATACAAAGAGAACGTGTATATATATATGTGTGAAGAATAATTCATTCAGATCCATTATTTTTTATAAAAAACTTCTCAACACTAAAGAGTATAAAAAATCTTATCGGTTAAGTATCATTTTAGTCAGGACTTAAAAATATGTATGTTGGGGGCTTCCTTACAACAAGATGTGACGTCTGATATGAAGATATATATATTAATATGCTAAGTTCTTTGAATGCTTTCCTATACGTATATCTCCAATTCAGACTTGCAACAACCCTTACTGCGCACCTCAAATACCCTATTAATTGCAGTAGATACACCACAATCCAGAAGGCCGTACCTATCGCAGATGGCAGTGTATATTTGCATTGTAGAGAGATTGTAAATAATATTTAATGCAAATCAAGTTTTTCGTAATTTATTTCGAAGTGAGACAATATGGGATTCCCAGGTGATGTTTTGATCCAAAGTTATACCTAGTAGCCTAGTTGTCTCCACCATCACCCATAATACTGAAATTTTCCGGTTTTTCTCGACAATTAAATTTCATTAGATATATTTTCTGAGTATTAAGATGGAGGCTGTTATATAAAGACCATTCATATATTTTATTATACACCATTTCTACAATTTGTTGGGATTAAGTGTTCTTTATAAGGAGGTTCGTATCGTCTGGAGATAATGTAGGTTATGTAGCATTAGAGTCAGGTCATAAGCATAAATGAAAAAAAAAGAGGTCCTAATATTGATCCCTGCAGTGCGCCCTGTTTTATAATCTTGAGTTCACTTTGCATTTAATTTGGACCTGGAAATATAAAAAAACGAGTATAAACAATAAGAACTATTTTTTAGAAAAATATTGTTTTTAAAAAATCATTATATTCTCTAGATAACAAAATGGCCAAAATATTTTTTAATTTTTTTTAATATTAAACTAATAAATTTATTTATAAACAATTTATAAACAAATGTCCTAAAAAATTGTTTTCGAATGCTATTGAATGCCTTCGTTCGATGATAAAACAGCAATAGCAAAACATAATTTTTTATTTTTTGTTAACTTTAAAAAATTATAATAAACAAAATAAACAACTTTTAAAAACTTCTATAACGTGATCTTCTTAAGAGCTATTATTCAAATATTTATTCCGTTTTTTTATGGAAACCGAGGTCCTTGTCCTTTCAAGTATTAAAAACATACCATAATTTATTGAAATTTTCAAATTGATATTTAATACTATAAAAAAAAATATGTGGTGTACTCTCTTTAGAAATTGTTTAATTTAATTCCCCTGGCAGCAAAAATGATTCAAGATGTTTAACGTCCGTTCACTTCATATTTTTTCCTTCCACAACTTTCATTAATTTTTCACTAGGAAGTCTCTTATTCATTACAACAACGATGTTTCTATGGAAAGTAACACTTGAATACAATTCCAATTAAACTTTTCACGTTGATTGCTCAGAAAGGATTAAATAAAATCTCTGCTATTTATTATTGTACAGACTTCACATCCGTCGATGTTAAAAGCCACCAAACTTTCTTCTGTCAATATTTCATGTCATCCTCTGAAAATTGTCATCCAATAAAACTCTTTTCCCTCAGAATAGATTGACTGGGGAGGATGTTCCACGCCGCCGAACACTTGAAACACTTTGCAGGCTGCGTTATTGGATTCGGTAGGGATAAAAAGATCCGACAAAAAAAACGATGATAAATTGCTAGCTGGACGGTCGGAAAAATGATCGGAGAGTTGTGAAAGAAGATATTCAATTATTCAGTATTTTCGTAGTACGTTACTGGTGCAGAAAAACATTTATTATCCCTGTTCATTTTTCTTTTCCAAGAGAAAGTATGATGCGTGAAAATGTGGTAGGATTTTCCATATAGGGATGGTCATGGACATAGAGGGTGGAAATGGGTATTTCTATTTCTTTTCCACAAAGTTTCGTTTTTCACATTTGTCGATCAAGAAACTGCTTTACACACCCTCTCAATGATACAATTGTTATTGATAATTGTTCGTTGGAGTATATAAGAAAAGGAGCATTATTCATCTGAGAAAAAAATATTTTATAAATAACTTCGTCTTCAGTTTCCATAATGGTCCAAAATTATCCACGCCCCTATTTCTCATTCCAACTCACATACTAGTAGAGTTGATATATTCCCACTAAGCAAGAAACATACTCGGGAGGTTTATTAACGTTTATTTCTTGTACCCGTGACGACGTTTCTGGGAAAACATAATTTATAAGTTATGGAGATGTAACGTTGCGATGTTATTATAAGGATTGTCACTAATACAGCCCGAAAAATCATCACAGCTTCATTTTGTACCAAACAAATTTTGAGACATTTTTAAAATACTGTGATTTATTTATAGTAACGTGTCTTATTTATATCTTTCGGATGTTCTGGTTCCAGAACATTTCAATACCATGGGGAAGTCGAAGTTAAGAAATATGAACGAATAAGAAAACCACTACATTTCAGTGAATTCTCCTGTGAAATGGACCTTGAAATTTGTGGAATTGAAATTTCAGGTGTAACAATTGTTTCCGTTTACAGATCATGCTCTGGCAACCTCGAGAGATTCGAGAGTTTCCTGAGCTTGTTTGGCTTCTTTCCCGCTAACGTGTTGAAAAACAATAGAAAAATGATCATAGCCCGTGATTTTAATGTGAATTTCATCGCCCCTTCAGCCCATTTAACAACTTTCACAAACTTACTCACTTCGTTTGATCTACTCATCACAATCTCTGATGTCACGAGAATCGGTACAGTTAGCTCCACTTGCATTGATAACATTATCACCAATTTGGACGTTGATCAATTTGATACTCAGGTACTGGACCCCTGCTTATCAGATCACCTGGGCCAAGTGTTGTATTATAATTCCGATATAGAACTCGTGGAAAGAATTATTTGTAAGAGAGAAATCAGCCTCTCCGGCATTGAAAAGTTACGGTTTGATCTCGAAAATCTTTGTTGGGATATTTTTCTGATCAAGGATCCTAACACCGTGACTGATTACTTTATTAATTCTTTAAATCTCCATATAAAAAATATATTTCCTCTGAAAATAACCAGGGATTGCAATGTACAAAAATCGCCTGTTTGTTGGTTCAATGAAGAATTTGTTAACAAACGTCAAACACTCTCTAACGTGAAACTGATTCACAATGTCAACAAGGATCAGGTGACCTGGGATGCATACACTTTCTCACGTAAGGATTACAGGAATTCCATCATCGAAACAAAAAGGTTAGCGTATGAAACTTTTTTGAAAACTTCCTCGAACATCAGCAGAGACTTCTGGAAATTAATTAACTTCGAGTGTAACAGAAATCCATCGAAAAAAAAGGAGTCCACCATCACGGAATCTGAATTCAATGATTATTTCAGCAATATTGCTAAAAAATTGATCTGGTCTCTACCTGAGACGAATCACGAACCTACGGAATATTGAAAAAGCTCAGATCACCTGTAAATTCTTTCTGTTTTTTCCCTGTAACTCCCGAGGAAGTGATGGACACAATTGAATCTTTGAAGGAATCAAACTGTCTGGATTTCTGTGAACTGAACGGTGATTGAAGCTATAGCCGATATTATTGCTTCTCCGCTTTCAATTTTAATTAATGATTGCTTATCTCTAGGAGTTTATCCAGATGCACTGAAGATTTCAGTTGTTTTGCCATTGCTAAAAAAAGGGGATCCCCATCTAGCAGAAAATTTTCGCCCCATTTCCATAATTCCAGTTATTGCGAAAATCATAGAGGCGCTAGTCAAAACAAGGTTGATATCCTACCTGGAAACAAACTCCTTGCTGTGTCCTGAGCAATTTGGCTTTAGAAAGAATACATCAACTACGAGAGCTATTCTGAGCGTTATTTCGAATGTAGTTGATGGACTCGAGAAGGGGGAGCATTCTTTTTTAACGCTTTGTGATCTGACTAAAGCTTTTGATTGTGTATCCCATAATATATTACTTCAGAAAATTTTCTGTTATGGAATTCGTGGACTTCCATTGGAATTTTTTAGGTCTTATTTGCATGGGCGATCTCAGTGTGTTTCGGTTGAAGGCGCCAAATCAGCATTAATGCAAATCGTCCATGGGGTTCCACAAGGCTCTGTTTTGGGACCAATTCTATCTATTTTGTATATCAATTATTTGTATTATCATATATTACCGAAAAAATTCGTTCTGTTTGCTGACGACACCACACTGATAGATCGTAATAGTAAATTAGAGGAACTGATTGACTCTTCCAAACCCACCTTGCAAATGACAAATGAGTGGTTCTGTTCAAATAAGCTTATGCTCAATTCTGCTAAAAATCAGAATCTTATTATATTTTCTAACTCCTCGCCAACAGGTGGGGAAAGTGTCAAGTTACTTGGTAGATCCATTGATGACAAACTCAACTGGATGTGGCACGTGGAAAATCTGTCGAAAAAATTATCAAGCGTCACGTTCTTGATTCGCTGATTGAAAAACCTTGTTGGTGCAGATACTCTATTTTGGACTTTTTCACAGTCATGTGACTTATGGAATTGTCTTTTGGGGTAATTCGTCCCATTCAAACAAAATATTTGTTTTACAGAAAAGGGTTATTCGAATAATATCAGGGGCGGGCTACAGAGATCACTGCCATGCTCTATTTATTCCTCACCAGATCATGCCTCTTCCTACTGCTTTCATATATTCTACTATGCTTGAAATACATAAAAAAAGATCAGATTTTACTCGTTCAGCGGACACGCATCAGCACCAAACAAGGTCAGGAAACCTCTTGAGAACACCAAGATATAGACTCTCTGTATCACAGGAAAATTCATTGAATATAAACCTATATAATAGATTACCTTTGGAAATAAGAAATATGAACTTTTATAATTTCAAGAGATCAGTGAAATCTTGTCTACTGATGAACTGTTTTTACTCCGTAAAGGACTTTTTGAACTATAATTTTAACGTGGTTGATCTAGGCTTTCAATGTGTTTGTCAATTCAACTTTTATACCCCTTTCTGTATTGTTTACAATGACTTAGTTCTGAGTTAACCTTATTTTATTCCTGTGTTGTAATGTGATGTATAACGTAGGAAATTTAGTCTTACTGTTTTAACTTGTAACTTTTAACTTTAATTTGAATTTTTTTTCTCAAGGACCTGCTACAAATGTATTTATATATATGGACGTAGTCAATAAATCTCTACTACTACTTCTATGACGTAACTGATTCGTCGCGAAAACGAGTGACGAATGGAACTTGCACTTAAATGGTTACCGATCTGTTTCCTATTATTAACATGTTCTGTGAATAAACGCGTTCTCATCTGGTTTTTGGATCGACACAAGCATTACTATGAACATTTAGGTATTTCTATATTTCATTGTATCGTCTCGAAAAACCCTATGGCCAATACTAAAAAAGGCAACAAAAAAGGATTATTATCGAACTTATGCGAGGTAATGAGAAATACTTCTGACATCATTGTTAATAAAATATTTCAATACATATTTTTTTAGTTGCAGTACGGAAAGTTTCCCCAACATTCGATAAAATAGCCATGGAGTCGCTTCGACTTGCAGAACATTCATTGAGGGAAACCAAAAACTGAGGCTGTCATCGTAATGAAAACTAAAAGTTTTTAGTTCCGAGATTTCAGTAAATAATAATTATTTCTATATTTTATTTTCACAGAGGAATGTATATTTTTGTTTATTTTTTGTTTGATGTTCCATGTTTCAATATAATAAATATTTTTTTATTTCAAATTCGAGTTCACTTAAATGATGTATCCCGTCAACATATGAACATTTTTGTTGAATCATCCCTATTCAACATATAGATTCAACTGAATCACACAATATTATCAATAATTACCTGAATATATATAAACTATTATTCACTGGACGTAATCATTCAATTGATTTTTTATTCATACATTCTAATAATCTTTGTCTTGTCATTTTCAACTGACCATGATTTACAGTAATCTAAACTTTACTGAAGACAGATAGCATATAAAGTATAGGGCACAAATGGATATATCATTTGTGTCAAACTTCATGCTCGATAGTGTATTTTCGAATATTTTATTGATTTTCGTAGGAATGCTCTAATGGATGAAGCATTAACGTTTTGCAATTCGTACTTGAATTGTAAATAATCCATCAATAGCATATGTTGGAAAGCTGAATTTAGGTATTTTATGATGTACTCAATCCATCCGAAAGAACCTAAAAAGAAGAGACTTGAGACATAACAGCTCAGTTGTCGTTATTCTTTGAGGAAGTACTTTTTCCGTAAGAAAGTAGTTTCAAGTGATGTAAAAAAGGGCTTGTTATGTAACGATTTCATTACGCATAATCCTATATAAGTAATTTTGCTGTAACAGAACAGTTTCAGATAACGTATCAGATTCTATTTTTATATAACGTAGTTGTGATTTTGTTATGTTGGTGTACATATAACGACTCTAACATGGTCATTGAGACATTATGGGTAAAATAATCATAACGTAACAATGTATCTAGGTAACCATATAATAACGTTAATACTACGAGTTTTTGCACATTTGGTTGATTCCGTCACAAGCTGGGATTCAAAAATATATTATTCTATGATCGTGAAGATTAACTTTTTCTACACACTATGTAACGTGTACGTGTATAGTTGAATATGGTGTCGCACCAATTATCTTGAATTCGTATATAAATGAACGATTTAATGTGTCTTTTTGCATAAATGTGACAATGCATTTCATTAACTAAAAATGTGTCAACTACCAACTGTCTTTTCTTTACCCAAGTCAACAGATAAGGAACGGACTCTTGATAAGGGACGGACTCGGATATTTTACACACTATTTACCGCTACTGAAAATGGCTGATTTCACATGTCTGGCGAAAAAGAACTTGTGTAATAAGGCCAGCCATTGTAGCTCAAAATAATTTTGACCAAAATATTTTTTTGTCGATAGATTCGAAAAAAATGTACAGATTAATATTCTGAAAAGTTATCCAGCATAGCGGCTCGGGAATATCAAGAATAATAATTCAAAAACTGTTTTTTAAGGTTTTACCCTATATTTTGGAAATAAGCCATTTTATGGATGAATAAAAAATATTAGGCCAGCCATTGTAGTCAATTATCCAGTAATAGCTCAAAATGATTTTGACCAAAATATTTTTTGGTCGATAGATTTGAAAAAATGTGCAGATTATTATTCTGAAAAGTTCTCCAGCATAGCGGTTCGGCAATATCAAGAATAATAATTCAAAAACTGTTTCTTAAGGTTTTGGCCTATATTTTGAAAATAAGCCACTTTATGGATGAATAAAAAATATTTCCGGCATCTGCGGCTATTTTCACGTAAAAAAGTTCTCCACAGTTATCTTTCCATATGACATAGTATCACGTGAAAAAAAAAACTTGTAAAAATGTTGCTATTAAATCTTCAGGAATTATAGCTTCCAGTGGTAAATGTAAAACCCACATTTTCGTTTTTGAGCACTCACAATTTCAAATCCTACTGATTATTTCTCAACGGTCGCAAATAACCTTTAACGGACCGATTTCTTATACTTTTAACTATTCAGATGGCGCTTATCATAGACAAATTAAAAATAAAGAGACTGTTTGAAACATTGGCAATCTTGACCACCAAGTTTTTGGTACGGCCAGTCGCGCATGGAGACTCTGCCCGCAATCCACAGACGACTGATGACACGATAATTTTCCAATTTCGACATTTGTCAGAAATAGAAGATTATTGTTTACAAATGCATTTTTCATTGTGACAAACCACGCAATAATTTCAGAATAATTCTTCTACTGTTATTGTCATCGAAAAATTGATGACAGAAATTATGAAATTATACTATGGACTTGAATTAGGAACCCAACGTCGGAAATAGAATGTTTCGTTATTCGGGTTGACGCTGAAATTCCTGGAAATATTCTTTTACAAGGTAGAATATAACCTGCTTTTCACAAACTGATACTTATTTCCATCCATCAGTTGCAGACATGTTTTCACAAACTGATACTTATTTCCGTCCGTCAGTTTCCATTTCCTATCACCATTTGAGGAAGTACGGAGATTATCATCAAACTGGAGTATTCGTTATACCTACTCGTTCTCCTTTGTGCTAATAAATGAACAAAATGATTGAAGGTTTGTTGCAAATGTAATTTGTTTTTATTTTGATTGATTTGATGATAAGACTGAAGAATATTTTTAATTTTGTTGTTTTTCAGAGTTTTATTATTGTATTGTCTATAGTTGTACCTTGTCCTAGATACAATAAAATACATTTTTATAGTGTTTAACTTATTATTCTTGTTTTATAAGATTTTTTAATTTTGTTCTTGATATCATGAAACAAAGATTTATTTTGAAACTTCATTTCAACCACGAAACTAACAGATTCTACGAATCGATTACTGTATATATTTTATTAGTGATCGTTTTGCCATTCCTGTATTCCAAATGATATAACCATTCATATGAAATACAGGAATAGCAAATCGATCACTCATAAAATATATACCATATCAATCATATAAAAGTAACATATTTAAAAAACCCGCCTTATCTCAATCGGTAACTAAAGATAAATCTGTTTTACCAATTGTACCTACTAACTTAGTTCGGCCAGTTGCAAGATAAACATCTTAACATGGTGCCAACTTTTATTGCAGGTTTGACAACTCTCTTTATTTCTAGTTCCTCTATGGCGCTCATAGTCTATTTAATCCTCGATCATATTAGTTGCTAACGACCCTTTGTCCGGCAAGCGTGGTTCAGTGTTTATATTTCCAATAATATTGATTAAAGTCTCCGTGGACCCCACCAGCACGTATACGTAAGTTAATATTTTATTTAGTTTTTGGTGAACAACTGCAAGAACAATTTTGTGCAGTAGTCGAAAGTACAATCCACATGAAATTTCCGGCTCAAGCAAATCTGCTTTGAATTTGTACAACAACCAATGAAAGTGTTTAACCATTTCAGATCCGATAAAGAACCCCGCACGAAAATATATGGGGAATTGGCTCTGGGTCGAATTGGCTGAAATTTTATTATGTTATAGTAGGATGGGTCATTAAAAAAAAAGTGAGTATGTTTAGTTTCTGAGATATAAGCGGCCAAAGTTCGTAAAAATGTCGTATTGGGGTAGGATTGACAAAGAAAAAAACTGTTTTTTAGTCTAAATAAGACAAAGTAAGGATGAAAATGTATTGATCGGAACTCATAAACATGTTCAATTATAATTTTATTGATGATAGTACATCAGGGTGTATACGGGGCATAGTAAAAAAAATCGTCTTTCCGGATTTTTTTTTCCAGCACGATTTCAAAACCAACTAGTTATATCTTCTTATGAGTTAAGATATTATAGTTTCAGTTCATTTCAGGCGAAAAAATGTGTTTTGTTTCCTGATGACTCTCTCTGTTGGAAATATATGTTTTTTTAATATACCCCTATACTGAAAACAATTGACAGATCGCTTTATCACAAAAAAAGGAATTATTTGCTACTGCCCATTGGCCCATTGAATAAAAAATAGGGTAACATTCTGATGAACTCAATTGTTCAATATTACCTTTCATTTAGATAAAGGGTGAGTTACATTTTACAATGAGTCATGAGTGAGTCATTTACAATGTTTTTATTGAATATCTAGAAAACTGTTCCGTAAATTTGAACCATATTTTACTCAAAATATTTTGAAAATGTTGACTATCATATACGACAGTTTGATCAACTTTTTATGTTGCGTTTCTAAGATAGGCATCTTTGAAGTTTACGATATATGGGGTAACGTATCGATTTAACAAAATTTTATGGAACCTTTCGACATACTCAATTCTATTATAAAACTTTTCGAAATCAATTATTTGATACTTTAAACAACACAAACCACACGCAACAACAATTTGGAACTCAACCGTATAGACTAAAAAAAAATTGAATTATAAATAACGACTTCTAACATAAAAAGTCAATTGATATTATGGAGATTATAATATAACAAATCGAAATTGAAACTAATTAGTTATAAACAACATGATCAACAATTTACATATTGGTACTCTCAAAAAACAAACAATAACCAAAACCACTCAAATAAAATTATTAATATTGTTATTGATTGGTCTATTTATCTAAAACATTTCTCAATAGTTTATGGCTAGGGTACTTTATAGTTTCTATTCGAAATTGATATGCGTAATCCTGATCCTGGACTATTACGCTGCCGCATAGCGTCCAGATTTAGGAATCCTATAAAGTATCAACTGTGGATATTCTTTAGTATTATTCCTGATGCACCTGCAAATGAACGTATACTAGGCTACTACTGTACCTGCAAAAGTGGAGCAAGAACAGAGGGATGCTGTTCCCATATTTGCAGCGTACTTTGGTACCTATAGGATATGCTCGTCATCAAGAAACAATAAAGTACCATAGCCATGAACTGTTGAACAATGTTTTAGATTGCGCAATTAGACCACTAAATAACAATATTAATAATATTATTTGAATTTAGGTTTTGTTTATTGTTTGTTTTTTTAGAGTTAAATTATGTAAATTGTTGTTAATATTGTTTATAACTAATTAGTTTCAATTTCGATTTAGAGTTCACTACTACAATACACTATAAGATTTTCACTACTTAATGGTTCACTGAAGCATGACGCGTGTTTCGCTATACAATAGCTTCATCAGGTTCATTTCGATTTATTATATTATAATTTCCATAATATTAATTGACTTTTTATGTTAGAAGTCGTTATTTATAATGCAATTTTTTTTTCAGTCTATACTGTCGTATATGATAGTCAACATTTTCAAAATATTGTAAGTAGAATATGGTCCAAATTAACGGAACAATTTTCTAGATATTCAAAAAAAACATTGTAAATGACCTGAACCAAAATTTAACGCACCCTTTATCTAAATGAAAGGTAATATTAAACAATTGAGTTCATCAGAATGTTACCCTATTTTTATTCAATGGGCAGTAGCAATTAATTCCTTTTTTTGTAATCAAAAACGATCTGTCATTTGTATTCAGTATAGGGGTATACTCGAAAATTAAAAAATATATATATTTGAAACAGAGAGAGTCATCAAGAAACAAAATACGTTTTTTCTCCTACAATAGACTGAAACTATGATATCTTAACAAAATATAACTTGTTGGTTTTGAAATAGTGCTGAAAAAAAAATCCGGAAAAACGATTTTTTTTACTATGCCCCGTATACATCCTAATGTACTATCATCAATAAGATTATAATTGAACATGTTTATGAGTTCTGATCAATACATTTTCATCCTTACTTTGTCTTATTTCCACTAAAAAAACAGTTTTTTTCTTTGTCAATACGACGTTTTTACGAACTTTGTCCGCTTATATCTCAGAAACTAAACAAACAAAATCATTCAAACTAACACTTTTTTGTAATGACCCATCCTTCTATAACATAATGAAATTTCAGCCAATTCGACCCATTTCCCATATGTTTTCGTGCGGGGTCTTTTGGTGCAAAAAAAGGCTTAGTATAACAAGATTTTTCAATAACTCAAAAACATTTTCTTTTTTACAATTATATTTTATTTTGCTCAAAGGAACTCGAAAACTATTTTATAAAAGATGTGTTTTTCATTGACAAAAAAAAGGTGGGTTATTTTGTGCACCACCGTACTATACGGAAAACTCATTGCTTGTGATAGTTTTAGAAGCAACTCTTGTTTTTTATTAACATAATGGTATTTTACAAACAGAACACTGCCAATTTGTTCTCACTTCGTTTTTTGTGATACTGCCAAGCCCACACCTGCGCCTTGATGTGCGTAATGGCTGGTGGGCACAGAAGATTAAACAGTGAATTAGACTAGGAGGAATCGGCGCATGAGTACCGAAAACTATTCCACCTCAATTTTTTTATGCGATCCTCTTCAAATTGCCCTACTGATGATACAAATGCATGTTGCCATGGGGCAATCCCGTGCCATATTGTTTAAACCGAAATTGTTCAAACAATTGCAAGGAATTGTTATTTTTCAACCGGACAAATTTTTTTTATATTTTTATCAAAATACAAATAAAAAAGGTCCTATGACTTTTCACGATAAAGTTAATATTTTTAGAGATATGAATTTTTAAAAGTTCAAAAAACTCATATTTGGGTACTTTTGACCCATGAAATATATATAAAAAAAAAAAATCGAAATAATATTTTTTTTTAAATTTTTTATACAATAGTTAATAACATTCTTAATAGAGATTTAAAAAAATTTCATTGATTATACCTGTTTTTTAATTATCAATTTCGCGCGCTCACAAGTATGCATCGCTTACCTTTAAGTATCGCCGTCTCTCTCTGACTCATGCGCTGCATCGGCCTCTCTATTGCCTGAATCATTATTTATCATTTATCTTAAAAACTATTAACTTTTTTAAGATTGTTAAGGAGAGCAATGTTATTAACAATTAAATTGTCTACAATTTGTTTTTGACAAATTTTTTTCTGGAATCAATTTTACAAACGTTATTTAAGCATGAATCGGAACATGTAATTAAAATTACTTTTTTATCAGTTTATATTATTTTTTTGTCATTAAAACAGAAAGTAATTGCATTGAATAACTTCTTCAAACGAAGGTTATAGATGTAGAAGTATGAAATAATAAAACAAGATTTAAAAAAAGGTATTTATTTATTATCAATATCATTTTTATATATTATATTCTTACAGTCTTCTGAATCACAGCCACATAGAAGTATGCAACTAATATTGCTTACCAATATCTTTTCATTATTTATATATAATTGTGATTCCAAAAATTTTTAAATACCATTATATATTATTATTGTTAAATATTTACAAATTCTTTTAATTATATTAAAAATAAACAAATTGTAGATAATTTAATTGTTAATAACATTGCTCTCTTTAACAATCTTAAAAAAGTTAATAGTTTTTAAGATAAATGATAAATAATGATTCAGGAAACAGAGAGGCAGCGCATGAGTCAGAGAGAGACGGCGATACTTAAAGGTAAGCGATGCATACTTGTGAGCGCGCGAAATTGATAATTAAAAAACAGGTATAGTAATGAAATTTTTTTAAATCTCTATTAAGAATGTTATCAACTATTGTATAAAGAATTAAAAAAAAAATATTATTTCGATTTTTTTTTATATATATTTTTCATGGGTCAAAAGTACCCAAATATGAGATTTTTTGAACGTTTAAAAATTCATATCTCTAAAAATATTAACTTTATCGTAAAAAGTCATGGAACCTTTTTTATTTGTATTTTAATAAAGAATATAAAAAAAAAGTCTGTCCGGTTGAAAAATAACAATTCCTTGCAATTGTTTAAACAATTTCGGTTTAAACAATATGGCACGGGGTTGCCCCATGGCAACATGCATTTGTATCATCAGTAGGGCAATTTGAAGAGGATCGCATACAAAAATTGAGGTGGAATAGTTTTCGGTACTCATGCGCCGATTCCTCCTAGTCTAAATGTCTTTTGCTTGCTATTTTGATGTGATTTTCGAATTATATTTCGCACATTTTCAAAGATCTAATAAAAGTTCGGAAAACTCTTTTTTAATGTTAAAAAATGACAATTATGACAAAGACGGAAAAATGGTACATTGACGAAGTGGAAGAACCCAGTTTTCTTTGCGCGAAAAAGTGACTGCGGAGTGTTTATCGAAGCCATTTTTAGATGAATCCGAACTACTTGAGTAACAATTAGTGCAAAAAAAACATAATATTCTCAAATTTGAAACTAAGAAAAAGTAGTCCAATCAGTTTTTTCATGTCTTTATCGGAGTTTTTTCATGTCTTTATCGAAAATTAAGTGATTTTGATATTACTAAAACGTAAAACGAGTGTGCAGTTACTATTTTAGTGTAAATAGAAATTGATTATATCAGTTTATAATTTCCAAAAGTGATATCCTATAACCTCTCTTTATGGACCATCGGGGGCCCATATCTCCTAATATTATCTGCGCAAAATTTTCGATCGCTATACGGTTTTTACCATGTTTTGAAGCACCTGTGAAAATTTCGTGAAGATACTGGGTGATCTCATTTTCTCTACCTTTTCCGTAAATAACCATAAGTGAATACCCAACTAACATTATAGGAAAATTATACCAAGCAATGGGGTAAAACGGCTTCAAGAAGTCCGAATTTACCCATTTCTGACCAAATATCTTACCATCAAGAACTAACTAACTCCAAAGTTATAATTGGAGTTATAAAAACCATAATTGAGAGCACCAAATCTCCTTGAAAAACCAAAAACTTAATAGGCGTAGTGCGTAGTATGAAATTACTTGTTATGGACTTAAAATATACCTCCACAGCCTCATGGGTTAATAGAGTTATTCACTAGGTTAAATTTTACCTGAAGGTTAGCAGCGAAAGTTTCAAAATACTTGGAACTCTCAGGAAAACCTTCTGGTGAATATTTACCTAATTATTACCTCATGTGTGTTCATATAGTCAGGGAATTGACAAGTCAGTAAACAGGTCTACTATATACTCTTCATTACCTATTTTGGCACCGATTAAGTTAAAGGACATTTCTTGACCTAGTTTATACCTACTGCTCTACAATGAGGGCGATATTACCACAATATTTGTCTAATCAGACTAAATGTCTACAACGAAGTCAAAGTTACCTGAAATAAAATCCTCAAAGTAACTTAGTCTATCATCAGATATCAAAGACCAAGTCGATTCAGGTGAGGATGACATGATACAATTTACTTCCTTTAATTTTTTTATTGTGCACTAAATTTTAGAAATCTATGAAATGCCGATCAAAAATTCGAATAGAATTAGTAAACCATACAGGTATACCACCAACTATTATCGATTAGCTGCCAGAATGAGAACAAATGAAAATATAATCCGAAACCATCCTATACTTTCCGATGTCCAGAGATCAGAGCCATCATCTTCCACTCAGTCATCATCAACTGCAGAAATTAATGTAGAGTGTGAAATTGCTTTTACTGATGATGATGCCGGGGAAAACAAAGCTTGGACGATAACCTTTCATTGTTAGAGGAGCTCAGACATTGAGCCTTGTCGCATAAAGTCTCCATACAAGCAGTTGGTGACCTACTAAAAATACTAATAATGCAAGGAAAATCTGAATTACCAAAAGATGGTAGAACACTCTTGAGAACTCCATCTGTCGTTGAAATTCAGGATATGGCACCACATGCGGAACGCAGAAATGTCAAATCAAAATTATTCAGCCAATCACAACACACCATTTTATATTTGAAATGTTATGATTGGCTATTTCTCTTCATTAGACCATAACATTAATCATGGTTTCTATTCTGGGAAGATGTGCACTGAAATATAAATATCGCATACTATTATCAAAATTACTGATGGATTTGATATTTAATTTCAGAATAAACACTCATTATAGGGTTTTGTAGTCTATATCCATTTCTCTGAGTAAGTAACTATGGGTTATTTGGCTTTACCATTAACATTATCAAAAAATATTGATTTTTTCACCCCATATTGACATTTGAGTGTTTCTGCACAGAACATAGAATAAGTAAAATATACATTTATTATCCACGATTCGCAATCCATCCAGAGAACGAAACGTATAGACATGCATGAAAAAACATCCAATAACATATATTGTATTTCATCACGTGACCACAATGTGGAAGGGTCTGAAATCTCAAGATAAGGAAAATGGACTTCAAAGTCAGGAATAAAGGATATTTTCGACTTTGAACAAAGTCTATGTGTTCTCATAGTCAACATTTCAAGGAATTTCGACATATAGGTCCCATATGGAACCTATGCCATATTTTTCGGTTTAAACCGTTTCCGCCATTGTAAAAATAATACATAATTTTCTCGAATCGACCACATTTTAATGATTGGTGGTCAAAAAATAGGTGAATATGATATGTATACACATACTTCATCGATAAAATCAGTTTTTGAAGTGTTTGATGGAAAAAGTTGTGAAATTAGACATAAATTAATAGTTTTTTTTCATACAAATCTAATAATTTGATGGGCCCACTTGTTTTAGACGAGTAAAAATCAACACTATCACAGAAAAGTTTGTATCGCAACTAAATCACAACTAGGTGTGAATGCGAAACCATCACTTATTGCATTCTCTGCTATACGTTTATCGACAGTTCTTTCTTCATACGCCATGTTCATGTCAGCGCTTTCACGAATAAGCATCTAGGTTAAGATACACAATATACAGTAAACTTTTATCATCTTCTTCTAACCTGCCATGGTTTGTTGTTTGTTTTATTACAGTGCTTATAACCTGAAATAGGTAAAAATGACTACATTTTTATCATCAGTCGACTAGTCTGGAGGCGATTTTACCTATTTATGCCTTCAACTTATGAGGAAAAATGTCTTTATTTCCCAAATTTCGACTTCTGAATTACTTCCATTTTTTTCCCCATAACGGTAAATTTAAGGTAATTACAACGTAATAATTACCTTCGCCAATTAGGGCGCTGACCTATTCGAAGGTCGAAAAGACGTAAGTTTTACCTATAATGTTTGTTGGGTATGGAAACAGTTTGAAATATTTTTAAAAGAGAAACATTATGAACTCATAGAAACTACTTCAAATCAAGAGCTTGGATTAGTCATGAAAGATTGGGCTTTTAATATGAAGAGAGCTGATGGTAAAGATTATAAAGAATGCGTTATAAAGACTATGTGGAATGTTACTGCAAAACTTCTTCAAGAAAAATACTATGAACAGTACGCCTGAAGATTCAATCTATTTGCAGACATTGAATCGAAAGAAGCAAGGAATGCAAAAAATGCGAAACGAAAGCAACTTCAGTCTATTCCCAACAAGAGAAAGCAAAGTTCAACTGCTCTAAGTAACGAAGAAATATATGAAATAATGAATTTGTGGAACGAAGATTGTCCAGAAGGACTTCAACAAAAGCTTGTATTTATCATTTACATGTATTTATCGATAAAAAAATTATCTCTTATGTATTTACCTCCGCAAATGAAATTTTAATTCAGAATAGAGTTTCTCAGATGTGGAAATAACAAATGCGTTGGGTTGCAAAAGGATCACATTTTCCTTTCAACTAAAGCAAATGTTTCATTCACATTGGGAAGTTTACACCATTCATAGAAAAGGGGTTTCTACTCAACGGAAAGATCTTCTAAATATGAAGCCATACCTCGGTTTCACGGCCAAGAAACCATTTCAGCAGACTTCAGTAGCAATCAGCAATTGTTTCATGATTCATTCTTGAATGTGAAACTGCGGTATGGCTTTGGATTTGAAAGAAATGTATGTTGGAATTGTGGAAAATTCCCTATGTAAGACATTTGCTTCGGTAGAAAACTTCAATAAGGAAGAAAATACATTAATTCCACATTTGGAAGAGTTTTACTCGAATTCCAAATTTTATTTTTAGAATAGATTTAGGCAGACGAAATCTAATTGTTCATCAACACAAAAGGAATATTGAAAAACAAGGATATGTCGTAGTCTGGAAAGAAAACGAAATGATCGGAAGTTTAAAAAAGTTTATGAGGCCAGTAGAGTAGTCCCCATTTTAGAAATTATCCGACTATGCTGAATATACCTTCCAAGCTCGGGGTGATATCAAAAAACGATTACAATATTTTTCCTTCGAATTATTATTCAGCCATGGCAATACTTCACGGACAAATTCGTAGAAGTTGCAATTTTGGAATTCTTTCCAGTTCCTAATGTTGCCATACTTGATTGATTATTGATATTTCTTTATTTTGATGGCAGAAATAAAATGCTTTTATATGAAACATTCTTTGAAAATATCAGGAAAGTGTGGAAGGGCAAACAAATTAGTTCACCCTGATCAGTTACTGCGTTCACCAAATTTCATGTCCTGCAGAAAAATTATATAGTTAATCAGTAACTTGCCGTATTCTGAAATTTCATATCGGGAAAAATAGTGGACAATATACTTCTCTTTAATCAAATCGTACTTAGACAAAGATGGACAAAGTATAATAACATCGACGTACTCGCTTGTCTCGTGATATAGATATATTTCAGCTGACAAAACATGGATATCAACACAGATCTAGAAACCATTCACGTTTAAGATACATATTTATGTTCATTTCAGCCTAAGAAGGAACACACACATAGGGTAGAATCAATTGTCTGTTTCAAGACGTTACTTTCCGCAATCCGCTCAGAATATTTGGAATTCATTTTCATTGGTATAAAAAGGTGATGAGTGTGATAGGATAAAATGCAATATAATATTATAACATATGGAGGGGAAGTATACGAGTCATAAAAAATAAAAAGTGCAAAATTTTTCATATTGTAACGAAACTGGGATTCGTTTCATTTATTAAAGCAATATAATTTTTTTTATTTTTCAGCTTTTATAACTTGGCAACCACGCATTATAAAATTATAATTATCGATTTGGAAAAAGATTTATATTCATTTTTTATCTAAAATTTCCATAAATCTTTTCTCAACGACAACCACCGTCCATAACATGGCAACAGCGCATTTCTGCAAAGACGATTTTTTTGCAAAATTCACTTGATTTAATAGATATAGTATCCACTTTGAACCATTCCCATACCAGATTTCCAATAATCCGAAGTGACCAACTTGGCAACAACGCATTTTCTGGAGACGAAAATAACACCAAAAAAATTGATTGAGCAGAAGAGTTATCTCGATATTCTCCAAACAAAATTTCGATGAAACTTTACCAAATGATTTCTAGCGTCCATAACTTGGCAACAGCACATTTCTGCAAAGTTCAATATTATTGAACGATTTGCCTGATTGATTAGTATAGTAATCACTTCGAATCATCCCCATATCAGATTTTCAGTAATCCGAGTAACCAACTTGGCAACAACGCATTTCGGCAAAACAAAAATTATTCCATTAGAATTGGTCAAGGGTATACAAACGCGGTTGTATTTTTTTCAATAAAGTATTACCATTTTTTTGACGCTTTCGAAGATATTCCGAAGATTAAACTAGACTAATTTTGCAGATTAGGGATATGAATGACATTATCAGCAAGTTTTTTTTATTATTATATGTGTATATATATATATATATATATATATATATATATATATATATAATGATTTATTTGAAAGTTGCTGAGGTCATTCCATTGTTCAAGGGAGGTGATCCTAATTTACCAGCTAATTTCAGACCTATTTCATTACCACCAACTTTAACAAAAATTTTTGAAAAATTAATTGAAAAAAAGATTCTGAACTTTCTAGAAATGAATAAAATTCTTCATTCCAAACAGTTCGGTTTTCGGACCTCAAATAGCACAAACGATGCAATGTTTGCCCTTCTTGATGAACTCTACCTTCAATTGAACAATGGTCAAGTTGCAGCAACAGTATTCTGCGACTTGTCGAAGGCATTCGATTGCGTAAATCACAAAATTCTACTGCAAAAACTCGAAATTTATGGGATTAGGAGGAACATTTTAAAATGGTTCGAATCGTACCTATGTGGTCGGGTACAGATGGTAACTTTCAATAGTAGTAAGTCTGTTGGAATGGAAGTAAAATGCGGAGTCCCTCAAGGGTCTGTGCTCGGCCCATTACTCTTTTTAATATATATATATAAACGATTTGGCCGACATATCAATTCAGGGAAAGTTCACTATTTTTGCGGATGATACGTCTATACTGTGGCATAATAACAACTTTACAAAACAATATAGAAAATGATCTAAAAGTAGTCAAAAGCTGGTGTGATGCAAATCTATTAACTTTCAATGTCTCGAAAACAAATCTCCTAACATTTAAATGTAATATAGACCAAGTCTCTCTAAATGGACAAATTGTTAACTCAAAGCAAGAGAATAATTTTTAGGACTATATATTGATAACAGATTAAAATTTGAAAATCACATTAACAGATTATGCAAAAAACTGTCCTCAAGTTGCTATGCGATAAGAGCGGTTTCCAAGACTCTCGACATTCAGTCAGCAAGAAATACATACTTTGCACTGTGTGAGTCTCACATGCGTTAAGGAAAATGTTTCTGGGGTGCAAGCTCCGAGTATTTAACAAATGCTGTATTTAAAATACAAAAAAGGGCTCTCAGACTTGTATCTCGAGCAGGAGTGCGAGATTCGTGTAGACCGCTTTTTATATCACAAGGAATTTTGCCATTAGCCTGCCTTTTCATTCTGGAAACTGTCAGCTTGCTGCACAAAAAACACAAGGATACCATTATGTCAGAGTCCAACCACGTGACTCGCCTTTCGCATAATATCACTCTTCCTATCCCCTCGACAACACAAATTAAAAACTCTATTCATTACAATGGAAAGAAGCTATTCAATCACCTTCCTCTTTCCATCAGAAAAATAAATGGAAACGAAAAGTTTCGTAAAGAGGTGAAAGTACTACTGCTTCGGAAGGCCTATTACAATTTAAACGAATTCCTCACTGACAGCTTCACAGCTTATTCATAAATTTTCCTTGAATTTTCTTGATTTTTAGGGTATTTCATTGCATTAAATTGTATTTATTGCCTTTAAAATCTACTTTGTGGTTCTGCTTTGCAGATTTTATATTTATATATGTTATTTTATACTATGATTTGAATGTAGCCTTAAGTAGCTCTTTCGACTGGAAAATAAATAATTTCTTCTTTATATATAAAACGCATGTATTGTTTTTGCATTTTGTTTTTAAATTGTTGTTTTTAAATTTTATAATGTGATGAGTTAGTACTACCTTTTTGTTTGTATGTATCTTGTGCTATGTCTTAGTTTTAGGTAAGCTTTGTCGACACAATTAATGTTCTATGACAATAAAGCATTTCTGATTCTGATTCTAATTCTGATATACGTCTAGAGCAGTTAAGCGGCTAGCGTATATATACGTCAAGAGCAGTAATCCGAAGTAACCAACTTGGCAACAACGCATTTCTGCAAAACAAAAATTGTTCCATTAGAATTGGTGAAGGGTATACAAAAGCGATTTTTTTTTAATAAAGTATTACAATGTTTTTATCGCTTCGTACAATTTCCAAAGATTGGATATCTCGAAGATTTAACTAGACTGATTTTGCAGATTAGAGATATAAATGACATTATCAGCAAGTGTATCCAAATACAGCAATCCTATCTAATTTCTATTTTCGATGCGTATATATACGTCTAGAGCAGTTGAGCGGCTAGCGTATATATACGTCAAGAGCAGTGAAAGGGTTAGCTTTCAGATAGTTTCTTATCATCAGTCAATAGACCTACCAAAAATATTATTAGTGAAAATCCCTTCTAAATCCTTTAACAATCTCCTTTTCCAGATAGTTTACTGAAATTTGTTTCTAAACAAAAATAGACAAAGTTACATTTGAAGTAAAAGAATAAATATCCGCCTATGATCGGAATTTTCGATCAAAGCGCAAATCCTAGTATGTTTTATCAAAGATGGATGGAAAACCCCATCCTCATCCAACTTAGAATGCATATACTATAAATTAGGTATTAATTTTTCTCGAAACTATTTTTCATTATTATTATGTCGAAATTAAAGGCAAATTTCATTCACACCGAATAGACTCTCCCATTAGTAAAAATTGTTATTTACACTAATTTTCCTGAACTAAAAGAGGTGAGAGAGAAAAATAAAATCTATGAATTAACTGGTGGCTATCAGTTTTGGTTATTCTCCGAGATTGGGTTTCTCCCGAAATTGGCGAGATAATCCGGAGCATCTGCTGCTCTAAACCCGTTCCAATTTGCTTCATTTACTTGTCCGCAGTATCCAAAGTTAAGTGTACACCCGAAAAAATACTGAATCACAAGGACTACGTGTTCTGTAAAATATACCCAACTGATGAAGCTAACTTGAAATAAAAAACAGTCTAATGTCTTTCCTCAACTCCCAATGGATATGAACAAAAACAGTGAGAACCCATTTCACAGTTTCGCACAACTGATTCCCTTGTCGCGATCTCTACAAGACGGGACGTGATAGTTGCTGTAGGACCAGACCGCAAGGAATAGGACGCCGCATAGCTATTATTCACCCGGCTTTTGATTTTTCCTATGAACATATATCCCCGGGCACGTCAACCTCACAGTGCCGTAGAGCGATTGTGGCTTATAGTCGGGGTTGAACTGCAATGCAGCGTCACAGTCACAGAACTCATAGAACTGAGTTCTGTGGTCACAGTACATAATTCAATTGGGAAACCAATTCTATCACTTAGTGAACCAGATACATGTGGGCCGATCGTTGAAAGTGAACTTTGCACAGCGTTTGGCAGACCAAATATCCTCTATAATCCGAACAAGAATCGAGCTTACATTATCATACAATATGCCGACTTCCAATCAATCATTTTTTTCCAAATTGACAATATACATTGTATCGAAATAGACATAAGTACGACTAAACTAAAACACTAAGAAACTAACAAATGAAAGTACCAACAAAAGTTGGTATCTTGTCAACATCATCAGACAATACCTGTGACATTTCATTGCTCAACAGAGTCATAACATATACCTATATAAATTAGTATATTACCCCGGGATATATCACGAACACAAAAACTCATTCTCAGTATAAAAAACGACCAAAAATAATTTTATTTGTTTTTTAAATTCTAATTTTCTTGTACAGTTTTTCACTGATTCAGGTAGTTTGTTGAATAACCTTGGCCTGATACAGTTTGGCGGAGAACTGGTAATATTCAATCTGGCAAAAGGTATCCGCAAGTGATTTTTCGTATTTATATTATTTATATTGTTCATTATAATTCTTCAACATTTCTTCCCTATTTCTATAGACAAATAAACATATTCGAAAAATGTATAATCCAGTTATGGTTAATGGTTTTTTAAAAAGCTCTAAATATCATCTAATTCTTTATGTTTTTTGTCTTTGCTTTTTCGATATGATAAAGTTTTCGACAAGTATTTGGGACGGTTCTGAAATTTATTTAGTACGCTAGTTTCTTTTAACCGTGGTAAAGTTAAAATTACTGAAACGATCTCACCAGTTTTTGTATCCTGTTGGGAGATTTTGTAAATAAATAATTTCTTTTCCCCCGGCTATCGTTATTCGGCACAACATTTTTGCGGGGAATTGCAGTTTTTCGTCTTTAAGAAACCGAAACATCCGCACATAATTTCCTTTACAACCGGGGTCATAACACTTTTGGGGCGTTATGACACAGTAAACAGAGCACTACACTATCGAAGTTTGTTAAAAGTACAAAAACCCATTAAATAAACCGTTCAAACGTTCAACAATCGATTAAATTGGCGAAGATTATTGACCGAAGAAGAAAGCAAGCGCAGCGACTGTTACTGTCGTTTTCAAAGTGAGCACATTGTCTTTATTCTTCTAGGTGTTGTTGCCACTACTAGTTTTTTATGAAATTATGCAGTGAAGAAGTGCCCTGAATCCACCTATTATGAAGTCAGAATTTTCGAGAACATATTCTGAAACTGTTCTCTGATATCCTTTGTGAATTGTGAATTGAACGATAACTTCCAGTTTGCTCAACAGTATGAAAGTTTGCTCAACAGTATGAATGAATGTTCTGGCATTTTAAAGTACCCATACAATTTTGCTCGATCAGTTCTTTGGAGAGAGTGGCAAATCCCCTTCCTGTTTCAAATTTTTTTATTTGTTTTTCCTTCTTCTTCACCCGGAATCAGAGCTCTCTCATGAATATGCCATCTTCTGAGATCTTCGCCATCTTCTTTCCTATCAAGTAAGGTTGGTACTTTCTACCATAGTCTTTTTTTTTTCAACCACCACTACGTCAGGTCGGGTAGTTTCGAGACTGCCCTCGTAATTTTATCATTATCGTATATGAAAACCTCTCGCAATGCTATACTGATAAAATTTATGAATGGTATTCACAAACTTGATTTAGATAAGTACTTATTGAAAAGTACTTCGAAGTTTGTGGTATTTCATATGAATTAGAAGCAGCAGTTAAAACAATCATTATATGTTGTTATGGGTACCTTCCGGTAACAAAATAGTTATTTATGTACCAAGGACGAAAAACTGTCTATTATAGTTAGCAGGCGAGACAATAGACAGTTTTTCGCCGTGGTGCATATTACATTTTTTCGTCGACCTCTACATACCTTTATGAAAGTAAGCACTCACCTGTTTGCTGGCCTCGACTACGTCCCACTCTTCGAACTGCAGACTCGATCATAATTTTAATGAATTTGAACAAAATTTATTCTGATTTGAAGTGTAACAACTATCTATTTTAATTATAATACAAAATTAAATCAATCTCGAAAATGAATATTGAACGAACAGTTTGTGCAATTATTGATATTATTTCCTGCTGTCGAAGAAGATGCAAGAGACAAGTTTTGATTTTGGGTACTTGTTGATGCAACTTCAGATGCAGGTGCTCCAGCAGCACTATTTCCAAAAACTCTCTCTTGGAGTGCTTTACCTGTTAAAATGCTTTTTGATACGTTTATTTTATTGGGAACGAAATCCTCAATGTATTCCTCGGCGACTGTTGAGGATTTCCATCCTCCGTGCTGTTCTGTTGATGACAGAATATCTGCGCCGGTTGACCAAAAGTATTGCAGATGTGCGCCGATAACAATGCCCGGTATACTCTCGTTCGTTTGGCAATTTTAAGTATTTTGCAAACAGGCTTGGCATCTTCGCAAATGTATGCACACCAATCACTTGCACTGTACACTTTCCTAATTTATAATTGACGAAAAATATATTATGATCATAATGCTTCGGTCTTAAGTTGGCGTATTGTCGAAAGATTTCTAAAGGATTCACTCCGTCGCAAAGTTTGTCGGTAACTGTAAAAACTCGCCTTTTACCATTTTTTGAGTCTGGAATGGTTATTACAAGCATGTCAACAATATCTTTGGTCGTTATTTTACGTAGTTCGTCTCTTCGACAAGCCCCAGCAATTCCAATAATTAAACAGAGCTGTAATAGTATAACAATAAATACATCAGCAAAATAAATTAAAACATTTTACCTTGTGCAAAAGATAAGTTTCATCTGAGGCATCACGAAGAAATCTGTTTATTTCATCTCGACTAAATACTCTAGATTTTTTCGCTTTGTACGCAACGTTTTGTTTTTTCAAAAATGCAATAAGTTTCGGAAATGTGGATATGTTAACGTTTTCTTTAATGGCTAATGTGGATTGAAGCATAGAGTATATTCACCATAGCGTTGATGACTTATAATTATTGCCAGCTTTACTAGAGAAATAGGCCAGAAGAACATTATCTGAGAGATTCTCGACATTTTTGTAGAGGTCGACGAAAAAATATATTTTTGAATAAGATATATGAGTTACTCATCCATTTTTTCGAATCGAATTTTAATTTGTTGGTATGCGGGGATTTCCATTTGGATGGCTATATTAGTCGCCCCTCTGGAAATTTTATCAAATTATTTAATTTTTTGAATGTTTCAATATGAAGCATATGGTTCATTGGCCAACAAGAGTAACGCAAAACACGATTTTAACTATGGATCAAATATTTTGTAATTTCACAAACCAAGGAACATGTTGTGTTGTTGATAATACCATTTCAGATCACAAATCAGTTTTGTTTGATTTTGGCATAGTATAAAAATCTAACCGAATGTTTGGGCAACTCAAACTAAAAATTTGTCACTGACCTCGAGAATGAAAACTGGATAGGATTTTTCGGTATAAATGAAGTGGACCAAGCTTTTAGTATTTTTTGAAATATTTTTATTGAATTTTGACGTCCATTTTCGTAAAACAGGCCATAAAATGTATTCTGGGACAACTAAATGATAAAGTATAAACATCTAGCATGAATCTGAAATACCTATATATGTTGAAAGTGCAATTTCCAGAATTAACAGATAAGTATTAAAAGAAAAAACAAAAATATGAGCATTTGATCGTGACTCCAGAAAAATTATATTTCCAGAATATAGTGAATAGATCCGACAACCAAACAAAATCGGCATGGCAAATAGTTGCTGACTTATCAAACAAAACAAAAAATGTTGAAGAAGAAATCTCAATAAGAGAGAGATATTTTTTCGTCGATGAACCAGCGACTGTAGCAAGTTTGTTCAATAATCATTTCATAGAATTTCCCAAACATATTGTTAATCAAATAAATGTGACGGTACAGACGCTGATTTCTTTACTCGAGAAAAGTTCTAACATCACGCAACTCCTTTTTCGTCTCTTCATACGACCATGCAGATCTATATGATTTATTTCGACTGAAATTGAAGAATGAGAATTATGGATCAGTAACAGTACCATCAAGTTTTTCGAAAGTATTGAATATGTGTTCCTGAAAAGACTACTGTCATTTTGTTATGAATTCAATATTTTAACGAAAAGCCAACATGGATTTCTCGGTAAGAGACAACCACAACAGCAGCCCATTCATACTATAATCAAATAGTCAAATGTATTGAGGCAGGCGAGCGTCCTGTGCTGATCTTTTGTGATCTTAGTAGGGCGTTCGATTGTATCAATCATTGACTTTTACTTGAGAAGATGGACAAATATGATATCAGAGGGATATCACTGGAATGGATACCAAACTATTTGAGATACAGAAAACAATATGTTATCGTTAAAAATCATAATTATGAAATAAAAGACATTGATCTTGGTGTGCTGCAGGGCTTAGTTTTAGGCCCAGTATTGTTTATTCTTTACATGAATGATTTGAGTAATTTATCGATACCGGTATCACTCACTCTATGCGCAGATGATACGTCTGTTATTATATCAGATGAATACGATGTGGACCTGAAAGATAAATTTAATATCGTTTTTCATAGATAACATGAATGGTACTCTGCAAATAACTTGTTTCTCAACGTGGAAAAACAAAATTGATGAGGTTTCAAACTGTAAAAAATCATGTGAAGAAATTACATTCGGCTCCACCATATGACTCCAGTGGTAGTGACTGTGTAACATTCCTTGGTTTCCAAATTGATTCATGCAAGGACTGGAAAAATCATTATCATATCAATTCAGAACCACTAGGAAGGCATTAGAAATGAATCAGCTTGTTGCATTCTATTATGCACAAGTTGACAATAATTTACGATATGATATATGTCTATGGGGTTTAACTGTATCCTAACATGATATTTTCATTGCTCAAAAGCGAGTTATGCTTTCTCTCGTCAATATATCGGCCCGTAGAATTTGTAGAAATGTTTTTCAAAACAATAGAATTTTAACACTTCCTTCGTTAGTCATTTTTGAATTCTCCATATACTCAATTGAGAATATAGGTACTCTATTCAGTACCAATGAACATAGACATCAACTCAATACCAGAACTAAAAATGACCTTGATATACCTTTCAATAAATATAATGTATCTTCCAAGTCTCCTCTCTCTATGGCGCCCAGGGTATTCAATAAACTAATGAAAAGTGTGACTGTGTGCACGTATCGATATAATCGATAAAAGAAAATTGTATTTCGTGCATAAAATAATTTATTAAAATCGTAGCAAAGCGCTTTTGACCGTTAGGTCATCATCAGTGCGTACCTGAAAGTAAGTAATATTGATAGAGAACAAGTTACTGAAATTTTTTTTTTGAGAAAGAAAATTGACATATTTCAAATGTCTTACTCGTCAGGTGTACAAGAAGCCAAAAAGACCATAAAATATCTCATGATCAATGAAAGTTGTATAGGTTTAAGTGACACACATGTTAAAATACATATTCTAGGCCAGGATGAAAATTGTGATTACAATTTTTCCTAATCTCTTAAAAAGCCATTGTTTCGGTGTGATAGCTGAATCCAAGTGACAAGATTGACAATTGACAAGTGAACGATGAAGTAGATTGACATGGAACACAAAACCATGGAGATATCAGAATCAAGAAAGGAATATCCCTGTCATACTAAAACACACTAGAAGATGATAAATCTAATGAGGACTGTCATCTGTCAAATATATGTTTCAGTATTCCAAGGACGACCAGACAAGGCTCTTCAATTCTCACATTTAAGTCATCGTAATTGAATATAAGTTCAAGGGAGAAGTCTAATTGATAACAATTACAACAACAATTAGACTTCTCCCTTGAACTTATATTCAATTACGATGAATTAATGTGAGAATTGAAGAGTCTTCCTTGGAATACTGGAACATATATTTGACAGATGACAGTCCTCATTAGATTTTTTTTAATTACAACAACAATTAGACTTCTCCCTTGAACTTATATTCTGTATCTCCATAGTTTTGTGTTCCATGTCAATCTACTTCATCGTTACTTGTCAATTGTCAATCTTGTCACTTGGTCCACTATCACACCAAAACAATGGCTTTTAAAGATAAGGAAAATTGTAATCTCAATTTTCATCCTGGCCTTGAATTGATTTTAACATGAGTGTCACAAACTATACAACTTTCATTGATCATGAGATATTTTATGTCTTTTCTTTTACACCTGACAGTAAGTAACTCACATTTAAAATATGTCATTTTTCTTCTCAAAAAACTTTTCAGTAACTTGTTCTCTATCAATATTACTTACTTTCAGGTACGCACTGATGATGACCTAACGGTCGAAAGCGCTTTGCTACGATTTTAATAAATTATTTTATGCACGAAATACAATTTTCTTTCATCGATTATTCAATAAACTGCCAAACTATATTGAAGAAAGTAAAAGTACAAACATTTTCAAAAACCAAATACGGGAATATTTACTGGAAAAATGTTTGTATAGTGTTGAAGTGTTTATGTCCTGAAACTGTACTGACTTGTTTGTAACTTTTTATCTTGAGATGTTGAAGTGTATATTTTGAAAGGTCTCTAAATTTTAAATTTGAGTTCTTTCGCCTATAAATTCTGTTTTGTATTTTGAATATATTGTTCTGGATTTTAAATTTTGTATTTACCTAGATTTAAGTGTATTTTGACTATTCCTAAACAATGTCCTGTTGCCGCCTACTGGAAAATAAAAATCTATCTCTATCTATCTAATAAATGTTCACGTGGGAAATAAAACAACTCCTACTGAATATCAGTTGTTCATGAAATATTCACCTCTATCCAACTATTTGAACCACCAAAAAAATGTTTGTCTGTTAACAATTTCACTAGTGGCATATCGATCCCGATAACCGCAAATTTGTGTTTGCACTTTGTTGATTATTATCAGACCAGATTGTCGGGTTGTATTTTCGAAATCCAATTTGTTGATTTTCCACATGTTTTATTATTGGTGATGTATGGTTCATAATTTATTTTTTGCCCAATTACATGTCGAATGAAATACTCTTTGATCGCGCTATTTGTTATGGTTAGTTGATATTGTTTCAACGGTGTTTATTTTGATTCGTCGTTGGACCACCTGTATCTCATAAAGATTGATATCTCACGCCATTGCTTCAAAAATACTACAATTTGCGATAGAAAATTATTTACGTTGGCAAATTGAGAAGTGCTCTAAATACCTTTCTGTGTTCATTTCTGAGAAACAGCACAATAATCTACGATTGTTCGGCTTGTCTAATTTTCTATAAACTAATATATCAATGCTTGGATCTGAACAAATATTTAATTTTCATTCGGTTTCAGACAAAGTGGGTCAACAATCGAACATGTTTTTAAAAACAAGACTCATGTGGATATGGAAGGATTCTGTATTCTGTTTATTGTGGGGTGTCAATACACTGCGATCTATAGGTCTATTGTGCCCCTTTTTGCTGCCCACCCATTTAGGATGTCTCAACGACTAGAAAAAAAAAAGTTTTATTTCCAACAGGTGTTACACCCAAAAACAGGAAATGCTACAAATAAATATCAATCTTCCGATTATTAATACCAGTTTTAACATAATAATGTGAATAACATGAAACGAAAAGAGAAAAATTATTTGATTATATCTATGATATACAGAATACTAACATACAGTGCTTCTCAAAAGTCCCCTCCCCCCCCTCTTATTTTTGGAACGATTATACATAAACAAGTGAAATTTGGAAACTGAATATTGAAGGTTGTAAACTTCTCTACTAGTGATGATAAATGACGAAATCGTCAAAGATGACGTCAGAAGGCCATTGTGACTAATAATTTTAAATGGAACCCTACGGCAAGCGACACCTCTTTTGAAAGGTATCAAAAAAACCTATTCAATGATACTAATTTTGTTTGTGTTTATGGCAGTTTTGGCAACTCGCTTTTAAATAACGCAAAGCTGTGATGAATTAAATCAGTTTATACTACAATTCCAAATTCAAGCTCCGCCTCTGGATAGTTGTCAAATAAGCTTACGTTTTTGTTATCCTCCCTAATTCGACGTTTTTGTAATTGTCCAAGTTTTTGTACATTTAATAATTTGTGTATTGTTGATAGAACGTTAAACTGTTTTAACAGCTTTTGGTACTTTTAATATTTTTGTACATTTTAATAATTTGTTAAACTGTTGTGAGCCGAACGTTTTAGTGCTTCAAGAAGCGAAATGGTACGTGCTTCAGGTGATAAAGTAGCACCGATCCTAATTCTTGGTGAAACTGGACAAAATATTCATGCAGCAGAACGCATTTTTAATGAGAGGTTTCCCGATCGCCCCGTTTCGAGGACTTATTTGAGGGAGCTTCTTCGTTTGAAAGTTTGAAGTTTGAAACAACGGGTAGTATTAATGATGCGAAACGATCTGGCAGACCACAAATTTCTGATGAGAAAAAAATTGATATACTGGCAGAAGTAATAGTTAATCCTACTTCTTCAACAACTCACGTTGCATCTACCTGTGGAGTCAGTCGAAGTACAGTACGCAAGGTGTTAAAAAAACAAATTTCATCAATACAAATTGAAATGGTTCTCAGACGACCCAGACCGAAGACTAGAATTTTGTGAAAATATGGAAACAAAAATTAACCAACAGCCAGACTTTGTCAGAACAATTTGTTTTAGTACAAATATTTCTATCTAGATGGAAATGTAAATACACAGAATGTGAGGTTTTGGAGTGACGCAAATTCTCACCTGTTTCGTGAAACACATACCCAATTTCCCCTGAAGGTGAATGTTTGGGCAGGTATCCTGGGAAACCACATCGTTGGGCCTCTTTTTTTAAATACTAATTCAACTGGTGAGGTTTATCTGGAGCTGTTGCAAAACGCAATAGAACCGTTAATCCTTGAAATTTTGGAAGATAATCCAGAAGAATTCGGCAATTTGGAAATAACATTCCAACACTATTACGGTGCAGTAAGACGGTATTTGGATGAGGAGTATCGTGGGAGATGGATTGGACGACGAGGTTCAACGGATTGACTAGCTCGATCACCGGACCTCACACCTTTGGATTTTTTTCTGTGGGGGTACCTTAAATCGAAGGTTCACGCCACTGAACTTGACAATATTGACGTTTTAAAACAACTTATTGTTGCAGAATGTGACGCTGTTTCCGCAGACACATTTGCAAAAGTACGAGAAGAGTTTAAAAATAGGATATTTCACTGCCAGGAAGTGAATGGAGGTCACTTCGAGCAATTTCTTCAAGTAGATACTGATTCTTAAATCTGTAATTAATATCATACTGAATGGAATTTAAATTTTAATGTTTACCAATGAGCCATTAAAACTGCCATAAACACAAACAAAATTAGTATCATTGAATAGGTTTTTTCGATATCTTTTAAAAGAGGTGTCGCTTGCCGTAGGGTTCCATTTAAAATTATTGGTCACAATGGCCTTGTGACGTCATCTTTGACGATTTCGTCATCTCTCATCACTAGTAGGGAAGTTTAATATTCAGTTTCCAAATTTCACTTGCTTATGTATAATCGTTCCAAAAATAAGAGGGGGGAGGGACTTTTGAGAAGCACTGTACATAGTTTTCTACAGTTTTTGTTGAAAACTTGGTATATAGTAAGAAGAAGCTGCCGAAAGGAACGGGTATGATTATTAGAGAAGATTTGTCTCCGGAAACACAAAAACTGTGGTGGACAAAATTAAGTAAAATGGACGAGTATGGTCAAATAATGGAAATATATACGTCAAGTTCAATGAGAAAGACTTCATTAGCAAGATCAGTGATCAAGTGATATTGAAGAGAAATACTGTTGTATATATTTTTTTCTTTCTTTCTTTCTTGTTTTTGCATTCCAATTATCTTTTGTATACAACAGCTATGATTAATTTGTGATTTTGTGGTAATGTTGGTATTGCTATTCAAACGGAACGGAACATATTTATGTATTGTAAATAATTTCTAGCAAAATTTTTAATTGTTTATACCTATGCTGCTCGCCCCACAATACTGATAATTTTCTTGCTTTTTTTATAATTAATATTATAGTTTTATATTACACATATCATACACTGTTGTCTTTCAAGCGGTGTTGTCCCTGCTCTTCCGAAAATGGCTGTAGTCCAAGTTCTGCCTAAGAAACAAAATCTTTCAGAATACAAGGATCTTAGAGGTATAAATATTCTTCCTATGTTCTCCAAGATTCTAGAAAGATCAATTGAAGTACAGATGAGACAACACTTCTGCCGGCTGTTCAATCTGGCTCTCGTAAAGGCTACAGTTGTACTACAGCCTTACTGAAAATAGTCGATGACATCATTGCCTCAATTGATGAGGGTCAGTGTACAATTTTGGTACTGCTAGATTTCAGCAGAGCATTTGACACCATTAACTTCAAATTAATGCTCAATATTTTGCACTATATAGGTTTTAAGAAATGGTCCGAATATATGAAATTGAACTCGGGGGTGCCACAACGTTCAATTTTGGGTCCTTTGCTTTTCTCGATATATACCATCAATTTAATAAAATCCCTAGAACAATGTAAGATTCACGTCTATGCTGATGACACACAGATCTATCATAATTTTTCTCCGCAGTTAGCAGATAATGCTTATGAAACTATTAATAGGGAACTGGCGACGTTTATTAAGTTGGCTTCTGAGCATTGTTTACTAATAAATTGTGCTAAATCAAAAGAAATGTTATTTGGTCTATGTATAATCAGGCTAGACTTCAGTTTCCTATTTATATAGAAATTAATAACGAATCAATCGCTATAGTTGAAGAAGCTAAAAACCTAACCTTTTTTTCACTATTACAATATAACAACCTCTATGTATATTCTTGAAAATAATAAAGGCCTTTATTATTATTATTATAAACAAAAAACATGAGGTACAACTATTCCTAGTGAATATAAACTTGGAGTTTGTTAATAACGTCTCTCAGCGTGTTGTGATTCATATCACATATATGAGAAATTTTGTTGAAGTTTTCACACATAATATAAATTGGGGATTTTATCATCATTCTAGTTCTAGTAGCAACATTGTAGAACATGTTTGATTGTCGACTGTTTAATCTTGAAATGAGAAAATTTATTTGGTTCAGAAGTACGGAGCAATCAATTTAGTTATGAATTAATTTGTATAAAAATGTCACCCTCAAGATTGATCGACGTCTTTCTAGAGAAATCATTCTGAAACTATCCAGGAGAATTTGGTTATCTATTCCTCTGGACGGGTAAGTTCCATTTTCCTTCATCCATAAATATTTCAAAAATTTTCTTTGGATACTCTCAATTCGGCTTGATTGATATTGTGTTGTAGGATACCATATTAGTATACCATATTCAAGTTTAGGTCTTACATACGAGTAAAAAAGAAGTTTGAGTGCGGAGTTGTTTCTGAAATTTCTATAATTCTGGTAAATGAAACCTAATATCTTGGAGGCTGCAGATATGACAGTGTCGATATGATTGTTAAATGTGAATTTCGAGTCATATACAATATAGTTTCCTCATTGCGTTTCAGTAAATTATTGTTTATGAAGTAGTCACATGGAGTTAGGAATAGCTTTCTGGAATATGACGTACTAATACATTTAGATACATTCAGATTGAGGCGATTTAAGTCGCACCATTCAATAATTTCCTTTATGGACTGTTGTAAGTTGTCATAGTCATCCATATCCTTTATAGAGCTGAATAATTTCAGATCGTCCGCAAAAAATAAGCTGGGACATTTTATTGATGTTGCCAAATCGTTTATAAATATCAGAAATAGAAGAGGGCCCAAATTTGATCCTTGTGGAACCCCAGACAAGACTGTATATATATATGTATATATATATATATATATATATAGTGTGACCCATTTTTAATGGAAACACCCCCCTAAAATTTGAAGTTGTGGACAGATTTCAATAATTTTTTTTGAAATGTCAAGTACTAAAAGGTCTACCTTGTGACAAAATTTGAAATGTTTATTCAAATTTTCAGGGCATACTACGATATTTTTTCTTAGTCGAAAATCGAGATTTTTTATTAGCGATTTTTTTATTGGAAAAATCACTACGTCACTGGATTCAAAGTGCCTCTTAACAGGTGTGACCAGAATTTCATGGAAAAATATTCATTAATAACAAAGTTATGACAACTCAAAAATTCGAAAACTCACACAGCTAACAGTCACAAAAAACACCCTATATCAACAGATATAGCCATGAGAATATTTTTTTATGATTTCAACAATAAAGTGCCGCAAGACAAAACAAAACAAATAGCGTAAATTTTTTTAATGAAAATAACGTAACTATGAAAACTAATTATTGAAATGTTTCGATTCAGTGCAACAATTAATTCAAACTCATATTCTAGTAGCCTCTACTAATCTAGCACGTATTTCGATACATTTGTCGTAGCGCTTACGAATGTTTCTGATTACGTTCCTTAGTTCTTGTGGGCTAATATCTGCACATAGCTGTCGAATTCTTGAACAAAGTTCATTTCTATCTCTTGAGCGGTTTTTGTAATCATTTTGTATGAGAAGTCCCCAGAGAAAAAAGTCTAAAACTGTGAGGTCTGGAGATCTGGGTGGCCACTCTATAAACGGACTACCACGGCCTATCCATCGGTTTGGAAAATGTTCGTTAAGCCATTGCCTCACAGCTCTGGCATAATGAACTGAACACCCATCTAACTGGACAATTAAATTTGATCGTTCATTGATTGGCAGCTCGTGAATAGCATCCCAAAACTCTGTGTTTAAAAATTCTAGAAACCTCTGCGCATTAATGTTTGCTCAAAAAAGAATGGACCAATAATTCGTTCGTTCAATATCCCACACCAGACGTTGATTTTTTGGGAATACTGGCTTTTACAGTTTATTACCCAGTTAGGATTATTCCCTGCCCAATAGCGATAATTCTGTGATGACCTACTTCATTTGTAGTGAAAGTGGCTTCGTCGGTATATAAAATATTTTGTAGGAAATTTATATTGTTTAAATATTCCCCTTGGGCTCATAAACAATATTCCAGACGTCTTGCTTCGTCGCCTTCTTGCAGTGTATGTAAAAATTTTGGCTTGAAAGGTTTAATATTCTACGCCTTGAGACATCTCCGAATAGTTTCTCGTGGAATATTCAAATCTAAGGTGGCATTCCTTATACTGGCATTAGGATTATTTCCGAAATAATCTAAAATGATTTGATCATTCCTGTCATTCCTGTTTCGTCTTTGTACAGGATTACTTTTTAACATCATTTTTGATACTGCACCAGTTTCATTGAATATTTTATTTATTTTATTTACCGAACCCCAGCTAATACGAGGACGATCTGGATGTCTCTCATTAAATACTCTACAAACCTCTCTAGCACTTCTAACGTCATCTCCCGAAAGGCGTACAATTTCAATTTTCTCTCTTACGCTCAATCTTGCAGCCATGACACAAAATAATTCGAAGAATTGTAAGGTGAATATTGTTGACAATAGTACATTTAAATCTTTCACAAGTGTCAAACTGTAATATCATTTCCATGGCAACTAAGATTTAAATTGAAAAATCAATTAGGTCTTAGTTTTAGTTAATTTGCGTGAAAACTTGAATGTAATTGCGTTATTTTCATTAAAAAAATTTACGCTATTTGCTTTTTTTTTCATTTGGCGGCACTTTATTGTTGAAATCGTAAAAAAAATATTCTCATGGCTATATCTGTTGATATAGGGTGTTTTTTGTGACTGTTAGCTGTGTGAGTTTTCGAATTTTTGAGTTGTCATAACTTTGTTATTGAATAGTTTTTCATGAAATTTTGGTCACATCTGTTTAGAGGCACTCTGAATGCAGTGGTGTAGTGATTTTTTCAATAAAAAAATCGCTAATAAAAAATCTCGATTTTCGACTAGGAAAAAATATCGTAGCATGCCCTGAAAATTGGAATAAACATTCCAAATTGTCCCAAGGTAGACCTTTCAGTACTTGACATTTCAAAAAAAAATTTATTAAAGTCTGTTTACAACTTCAAATTTTAGGGGGATGTTTCCATTAAAAATGGGTCACACTGTATGTATATATATATATATATATATATACAGTGACCGGCAGAAAGTACGCATCATACGGGAATTTTTTTTAATATAAAATTTTGACAAATGTCGATACATGCAATCGCTTCTGCATAAAAAAAAAACCCAAAAGATGTTGTACAGTGCCGTTCGTCTTTTCTTGTTTGGCGAGAAATTTAAAAAAATTAAAAATTATGTCTCAAAACACACTTATTTGGGAAAATATTGAAAAATGTTATTTGGAAAAATTGTTTAGAACGACATTTTATAGCTATGTACGAGTTTTGAGAAAAATCTGAGATAAAAAATAAAAATCAATTTTTGCCATAAAAAAAAATTCAATTTGGAAAAATACATTTCTGACAAAGGATCTCATTAGTAAAGCCCAAGAGTAATATTTTGAATAATATTTTGTAAAGATTCACCAGCTACTTCTATTTTATTCGAAGAAAATTTTAAATCTGTGGATTTGCCATGTGTTCAGCTGCTTCATAAGAGGTCACAGAAATATATTCAGGACATTATAATCCCGATACTGTTTATCATTGACAAAGAATCATGTATCCTCAGAATTTTAATATGAATTCTTTATTAGAACAAAAAATTGATTCAATTTTTTACATAATTACATTTTATAATAAAATTAGAAGCTGAAATAATTGTAAACCAAACAATTTAATGCATACTCGAAAGTTTGTAATCAATTTATTTTTAGTGTGAATAAAAAATTCAATTTAAATTATGTAGATACAAGGACCTTTATTAATAATGAACAGTATCGGGATTATAATGTCCTGGAGATATTTCAGTGACCTCTTATGAAGCAGCTGAATACATGGCAAATCCATAGATTTCAATTTTTTTCCGAATAAAATCAAAGTGGCTTGCGAATATTTACAAAATATCAGTTAAAATATTACTGTTGGCCTTACCAATGAGTTTCTCTGTCTAAAATGTATTTTTCCAAATTGAAATTTTTATTATGGCAAAAAAAAATCCCAAATAAGTGTGTTTTGAGACATAATTTTTAAATGTTTTAAATTTCCCGCCAAACAAGAAAAGACGAACGGCACTGTACAACGTCTTTTGGGGTTGCTTTTGATGCAGAAGCGATTGCACATATCGATATTCGTCAAAATTTATTAATAAAATAATTTCCCATATGATGCGTACTTTCTGCCGGTCACTGTATATATATCTGACTCGAAACCCATATATTCCACAAACTGTTGCCTGCCAAGAAGATAGTTTTTAAAAAGAAGCAATGATCCATCAGAGAATCCGACCGTTTCTAACTTTTTCTGTAATACATAATGATCCAGTTAATCGAATGCTTTCTGAAAATCTAAATAAATAACGTCGACTTGACCCCTGTTATCCAGCTGTTTGCAAATAAACTGATTGAGACATGCTAAATTGCTTATACACGGTTTTTTACTCAAAAATCCGTACTGATTTGGTGAAATTATCAATTTAACATGATTATAAACTTGATTATATTTAATAATTTCAAATAATTTGGAGTAATTGCTCAAAATTAATACAGCTCTATAATTTTGAATAGTGCTTTTGTCCCCTTTTTAAAAAATTGGACATACTCTAGCAACTTTCCACCTATTTGAAAACGCCCGGTCCTATGGCTTTTGAAAAGTTCAGGATATCGGATGGCTTCAGGTTAGGTAGATCTTCCTCTTCTATTTGTTAGAGGTATCGTGCCCTCGGATTTTGCAGGGTCGTGCATTCTGAGAGAATGTGGATAGAGGTTTCTTCCTCGCAAAATCTGCATTTTTCTTCTTCCTCTACTAATCCGAGTTTCTCAAGGTGCCCTCTCAACCGGCAGTGCCCTGTTAGAATTCCCCTTAGTATTCTGAGCTTGTTTTCACTCTTATTGGTGCAGTCATTTGATCTCTTTTGGTTGTAGTTTCTCAGTAATATCTTGGCCTGCATCATTCCTTGTGATTCTTTCCAGTATTGGGATCTTTTTTTATGTGTGCTAGTACTTATTCCACAGGAGGGTTCAGGTCCCAGGAACGGTGTTTCAGCCCCTTTTTTGCAAGTACGTCTGCTATTTAATTACCCTCTACTCCAGTGTGTCCCGGAACAGTGTTGTTCTTGTCTAGTTCATTTAGTTTCTCTAAGCACTCCCAAACAATCTTGGAGTTGATTACATGGGAGTTCAGAGCATCAATGGCTGCTTGGCTGTCCGACATGATGATAATCTCATGTCTGCGAAAATTTCTTTCTAAATTGAACTGGACACAATTTTTTATGGTGTAGATTACCGCTTGAAAAATGCTCGGAGATTTGCCTAGACTTTCGGAGTATTTGGTTCCACGCTCTTATTGCAGTTCCTTCTGTTGTTCTGGATCCATTTGTGTACCATTTGATGGCACTTCTCTTGAGTCTTGGGATGGTGTCTTTCTCCCATTCACTTTTGCCACTTGCTTTGTGTTGAATTCTTTCACAAAACTAAACTTTTTTGTTATCTTATCCTGGGGCATATCCCAGGTTTGGTGGTTTCCAGGGAGGAATCGAAACTTGCATTTGGTGGTTCCCTCTCTGGTCATTCTGTATGTTTTCCTTATCGCTATAGCCTCCACAACTATATGCAGGGGTGTAAGGCTTAAGATTGCTTCCATAACGGCCGTTGGGCACGCTCTCATTGCACCTGTTATGCACACACAGGCTAGTCTTTGAATTTTCGATAGATTTGCCCTTGTACTAGCCAGCTTAGTTCTGCAGCCCCAGACCACCGCCCCGTAAATGATGGTAGGTCTCACTATTTCAATGTTCATCCACCACAGGGTCTCTGGGTTACATCCCAAGTTCTTTCCCGCAAAGTTTCTGCACACCATCAGGGCTTTCGTGGCTTTGTTGAAGACTTTTTTTTCGTGCTTGTTCCAGACGAGTGTATTGTGTAGTGGAAGTCCTAGATATTTTACCTCTCGCTTCCATTCAATAACTTCGATGGCTTTGCGTTTGTTGTTACTTCTACTTGTGAAAGCAACTATGGTAGTTTTGGTGGGGTTGACGATTGACACTTTTATTTAGTGTGGTTAAGACCTCTTTGAACTATATCGAAGGATACAGTGACCGGCGGCACAAATAGGCAAAAAGTTAATTCGAAATTTCTGATAGAATTTCATTTTTCGCAGAAGTGTCTCCATCACCCTCAACAGCTCAGGATGCTAAATCCAAAGTTTGAGAAAACCAAAGATACTTTCATTGAATGATTTTCACTACACGTGTTTCGCTATACAAAATCTTCAGGTGGAGATAGTACTAACTCAACAGTCAGATGTTTCATGTAAAATAAGCAGAGCGGGTAGTAGTATGTATAAAATTGTAATTGAGGATATTGCAATAAGTGATTTGATGCAATGGGGATGAAGTGGAACAGGAATCAGTATCCTTTACTGGTTTAATTTTCACTAATAATCTCCCTAGAGCATAAATTACCTCCGCTAATCTTTCGGATGTCGGAATTAAAAAAAAATCGCAACAAAAAAAAATTGGATTTTAATTCGAATTCGAAAGAGTTTCGGTAAGAAAATTTCATACCAATACTAGCTGGCACCCGCGACTTCGTCCGCGTAGAATTTGTATTTTTTCTCCTTTGTCTGTTCCATCTAGCATATGCCTATCGCTTTGCCTGCTTCCCGTTATTCCGTTAATCCGTTATCCCGTTTCCTTTCTCCCATTATCCATTATCTCTTCATTGCGTTATCCCGTTATCTCGTTTGGGTGACATATTTGATTTGACAGCGAAAGGTCACTAACTCCCTTTTACTCCCTTAGGGATGAAATTCTCAAATAAGGTTGAATACGATTTATTTATAGGTAACCGAGAGCCAAAACATCAATTTTCATCACCCTAACTTGAAAACTAACGGAACCCCCGAACGAACTATCACCCCCCTCCTTTCACTCCTCTAGTGGTCCAATTTCAAAAAAAAATTATACACATATTTCTTTATTTATAATAAAGACCTAAAATATCAATTTTTATGACCCTAACTTGATAACTAATGGAAGCCCCATACAAAATTTAACCCCCATTTCACCCCCTTAGGGGATGAGTTTCCAAAAACACCGAAACCCTCTTTCATTATTTGCAACAAAGACCTCAAATACCAATTTTTATGACGCTAACTTAAAAACTAACGGAGCTGTCATACATTCTTCCACCCCTTATTTCACCCCTTTGGGGTTCGAATTACTAAAAACTGAAACATGTATTCCTTTATTCGTTAGGAAATCCCCAAAAACCAATTTTTATGACCCTAACTTAAACTAACGGAACCCCCATCCAAACTTTTACCCCCCATTTCATCTCTTTGGGGGTTGAATTTCAAAAAATTCACGAACATGTATTCCTTCATTTGTAACAAAGACCACAAATACCAATTTTTATGACCTCAACTTAAAAAGTAACGGACCTCTCATATAAACTTTCACCTCCCATTTCACCCCTTTGATGGTTGAATTTCTAAAACATTGCAACACGTATTCTTTATCTGTAACAAAGACCTCAAATGCCAATTTTTATAATAATAATGAATAGTCAAAAGTAATAATTTAAAATCTCCTTTCCGTTTAGTTTTCTCGAATACCAACGCTCATCAAGAATGACCCTGTATAGTATTAGTTAGTATCACCTCATCCCACAAGCAATAATTGCCTTCGTTACTCTATTGTTACACAAACAAGAAGTTTCTGTACGTTGATGAGTTGCTAAAGTCAGTCGTTCGAAGGCACAATTTGTTTCTTCAACTACCTAGAAACTCACGAACTTCCCCCATCAATAGTTTCTTGGATGTCTTTTCATTTATCAATGTTTGTACTCGAAGTTCCTCCATCCATTTGACAACACTTGCCTATGCGGTTATTCGAAAATTAACAATTACCCCACAATATTCGCTTTGTGTGGTTCTGTGGAAGTTTTGAGGCTGCCGGTTGACGGAATTGTGGCTTGAACTTGAAAATTGAATCAGGAATGAAATTCATTAGAGGGTTATAGAATTGAAAGTGAGTTTTCGGGTTATTCCAATATTCTGTAGGAAAAAAAAGAGCGTCAAATGGCGTCAAAATTATACCATTAGGTCTGCATTCATTCCAACTACTATTTCCCTCAATAATTTGAGAACTTCAAAATTCAACATGAACAAACTGCTTCCTAACCTCTCCAAGCCAGTTCTACTGCAACTATAGTATTTTCACGTCATTTTAGGTAATTTTGTATATCCAATATAAAAAAGTTGTAATTCCCAATGAAGTGCGTTGTATATCAATGAAGCTAGTGGAATTTAATTTTAAAAGTTGCCTAACCTGTTAGAGGGTTGTTAGACGTTGCCGAACCACTTCAGCAAAATATTCGTCTCATTCGTCTGACAGCTGTGGCTGTGCTTTTTAGAACAAATCAATTATTTCGATATGACCCTTAACACAATATTTGTCTCATTCGGCTGACAGTTGTGGCTATTCTTTTCAGAACAAATCAATTATTTCGATATGACCTGTGTATTATTGATATGAATATATAATTCAGCTAATCAAATGCATTTATCTAACCAATCAAATCCCAATATCAGCGAATATTCAGCATGTTGCTAGTATATCCGCGACTATACACGCTATAAAAAAGTAGGCATTCATCATTATTGATACCAAACCTATCAAAATAATTCAGTCACTGTCAGATGAGGTCCAAGTCGAATTAAAAAATGATGTCCGACCGTTTGGGAAACACTTCCTCAGAAAAAAATTCGAAAAATCGTAGAAAAAAAAAGTTTTTTCAAGTGTAGGTATGTTTGTTATATGTGATATATAATCTGGTCATATACCACTCGTATACTTCGATAATATTTTCGCCAATATTGGTGCAGAAATATTAAACGACGAAATTTCTTTAAAAAACACTTGGTCCCTTGAATTTCTACAGCAATATTGACACAAAAATATCAAAGTATGCTCACCAAAATATCCATCACTTGTGATATAACTACTGAACATGCATGCAACATTAGCAAAACAGTCTCAACAAATAGCAGCGTCTTTATTGGACTACTTTGAAAGAGAACGTGAAACTGGAGGACCTTTATTTCCACTGATTGCTATTAGAGAGGTTACATACATACATCTGTGAGAACTGAAGTTTAATTATACAGTGAATATTTATATATATATATATATATATATATATATATATATATATATCTATATACATATTCAAAAACAGCGAAAGAAGAGAGATTTGCTACGATTCCAAGAAAATCACCATCTGCCTACAGCTGTTTCATGGTTCGGCTTGTGGTCTTTATCAAAATCGTACCAATTCTCTCAGACTTTTAATACCTAACGGCAAGTATGGATATGTGGAATGCACAAAATTATAGAGGTGACACCTATAATTTGTGAGATGAAGCTTAGACCTAATGACGTGGAATTTTAATAACACGAAATTTCGTGCAAATTAATAGGTCACACTCATCAGGACGGGTTGTCCTGATGATTGGTGGTTTTTTTGGTTCTGGAGACCATGGTAAAAAATTCTACATTTGGTAGTATTTCTCTTGAAATCTACCTAATAGTATTTCCATTGAAATCTACCTAAAAGCGAATGACGTCACAATATGACAAATTACAGGGTTACCAATATGTGCAATATTTCGAATTGTCTGAGGCTTTCTGTATATTATATTGAACGGTTTCAGTGAGCATTGAAATCGGAAGAATTACATCAGAAACAATATTTTCCAGTCTCCGTTAGTGCCCTGTTGAACTTTGAGTGATAAAGAATTTGGTTTTTGTTTCCTTCTATATAAAAATGTCACGCACGTTAGTTGGTTCCTATAGGGCTCCACTAAGTTGTCACTTGTAGTTGGGTTAAAAAAAAAGGCTACCCATACTGAATTCCTCAAATTTCTATTAAAACTATAAACATAATTTACTGAGTTGAAATACAATCAGTGTGGTACTTTATGTAATTTTTTATAGCCGTATTAATGAAAAATTCAATGATTTTATTCAAATCCATTTATTTCCAGTTCCATAATCATCATCAGAATAAGAACTTTATATGATGGACTGAACATTTTTCTAAAAAACCCAACTTCTTTATGTCAGTTTTATTAGATTAGTAATACTTCACTTCTATAAGACTTAATTCATATACAGTTTACAGTAGGAATACTGAAACCAAGGGATCTGCAACCATCTGAAATATATATATATATATATATATATATATATATATATATATATATATATATATATATATATATATATATATATATATATATATATATATATATATATATATATATATATATATATATATATATATATATATATATATATATATATAAAGAGGAGAGGTAGTCTTTGCTGACTAGTTAGGAAAAAGTCTGAGAAATTATTTGGGACAGCAGCAAACGCAAATGTACTCTTATAACATTATATTTTCAATATTCGACAATGAATATTGTCATCATCAGGAAGCTCAAAGGTCTTACCACAAACAATCATTAAACGATCATTCAAACAAAATTCATATCCTTTATCCATATTAAATAAGATTTCATTCAGCACACCGTCTATAATCCATTCTTCAAATGACATTATACCTGAAAATTTTAATAATAATAAAGATAATAATGAATCTCAAAGCAACATTTTTTATACTTTCATTGCAGAAATCACACCTAAGCTCTCACGAATTTTTAACAAATTTGGCAATATAAAAATAGCCCAAAGAACGGTTTTAACCATAAATTCTTTATTCTCTGTGGTCAAGGATAAAACTCCGTTATTTTGACAAACAAAACTAGTTTATTGCATTCCTTGTGCAAGTTGTAACCATGAATATATAGGTCAAACAGCTTGGTTACTAAAAGACCGTATAAGTGCCCACAAAAGTGATTGTAGACATCACCCTGAAAGATGTGCTCTCAGTGAACATGTTAATAAAGAAGATCACAATATGGATTACAATTCCACAAAAATGTTAATGAAAGAAAATAATGCTTCGAAACGAATCTTTCTGGAAATGGCATTTATTTCTCAATCCAACAATTGTTTAAACAAAAGAACGGATCTCAATCATTTAAGTGAGACCTATTCTTATTTATCAATCTTAGACAAGAACCCGAATGCTCTCAATAATAATTCATCTTCTTTTTCTATTTAATATAAACCAACATGAAAGTCATTACAAATATAATAACATAATAAAATTTATTTATCCATAATTTTACCATTAATAAAATCTCATCGTCAGTAGTAATTGCAATTGATGTTCCTTTAAATAATTTTGGTTTTTAATTTCCCCTAAGTCTATGATTTTCCCACACTTTCACATTCATAACCAAAGAATATTTGCCACAATTGTTCTCGGCTTTGAGTGAATTTTGTTACAAATATTGTTCCATATACATCTAATTGTTGCTCCATGTTTTTTACATGTTTTTAATGCTGTCTTTCACATCTTTGTATATTTCACCGAAAAACGACCATTCTCACTAACATTGTGAGTAAGTTTACTTTTTATATTTATCAACATACTATAGTATTTTCACCTTTGTAGCTCCCTGATGACGCCAAAATATTCATTGTCGAGATATTGGAAATATAATGTTATAAGAGTACATTTGCGTTTGCTGCTGTGCCAAAGAATGTCTCAGACTTTATATATATATATATATATATATATATATATATATATATAAAGTTATATATATACATATATATAATGCACAAAATTATAGAGGTGACACCTATAATTTGTGGGATGAAGCTCAGACCTAATGACGTGAAATTTTAATGACACGAAATTTCGTGCACATTAATAGGTCACCAACAGATGTCAGGATAGGCCAATCCACGACACCAAAATTCGTCCTTCTCGTGCGTTCAGAGTACCGCAAAACAAATAACGAAAGAAGAGAGATTTGTTACGATTTCAAGAAAACCACCATCCGCCTACAGCTGTTTCATGGTTTCCCAATCATCAGGACAACCCGTCCTGATGAGTGTGACCTATTAATTTGCACGAAATTTCGTGTTATTAAAATTCCACGTCATTAGGTCTAAGCTTCATCCCACAAATTGTAGGTGTCACCTCTATAATTTTGTGCATTTCACATTTTCATACTTGCCGTTAGGTATTGAAATTCTGAGAGAATTGGTACGATTTTGAGAAAGACCACAAGCCGAACCATGAAACAGCTGTAGGCAGATGGTGATTTTCTTGGAATCGTAGCAAATCTCTCTTCTTTCGCTGTTTTTGAATAATATATATATATATATATATATATATACAGAATTTTAATACCTAACGGCAAGTATGAAAATGTGAAATGCACAAAATTATAGAGGTGACACCTATAATTTGTGGGATGAAGCTTAGACCTAATGACGTGGAATTTTAATAACACGAAATTTCGTGCAAATTAATAGGTCACACTCATCAGGACGGGTTGTCCTGATGATTGGGAAACCACGAAACAGCTGTAGGCGGATGGTGGCTTTCTTGAAATCGTTACAAATCTCTCTCCTTTCGTTATTTGTTTTGCGTTACTCTGAACGCACGAGAAGGACGAATTCTGGTGTCGTGGATTGGCCTATCCTGACATCTGTTGGTGACCTATTAATGTGCACGAAATTTCGTGTCATTAAAATTTCACGTCATTAGGTCTGAGCTTCATTCCACAAATAATAGGTGTCACCTCTATAATTTTGTGCATTATATATATATATGTATATATATATATATATATATATATATATATATATATAATAAATAATATATATATATATATATATATATATATAAAGTCTGAGACATTCTTTGGCACAGCAGCAAACGCAAATGTACTCTTATAACATTATATTTCCAATATTTCGACAATGAATATTTTGGCGTCATCAGGGAGCTACAAAGGTGAAAATACTATAGTATGTTGATAAATATAAAAAGTAACCCAACACACAATGTTAGTGAGAATGGTCGTTTTTCGGTTAGTGAGAATGGTCGTTTTTCGGTGAAATATACAAAGATGTGAAAGACAGCATTAAAAACATGTAAAAAACATGGAGCAACAATAAGATTTATATGGAACAATATTTGTAACAAAACATTACTGGTAAATTCACTCAAAGCCGAGAACAATTGTAGCGAATATTCTTTGGTTATGAATGTGAAAGTGTGGGAAAATCAAGACATAGAGGTTGGAAATTAACATAACCAAAATGTCAACGTCAATTTGTAATAATTTTTAAGAAGAAGAAGAGACATTTGGTCTAAGCTGTCCAAATGAAATTGGAACATCAATTGCAATTACTACTGACGATGAGATTTTATTAATGGTAAAATTATGGATAAATAAATTTTATTATGTTATTATATTTGTAATGACTTTCATGTTGGTTTGTATTAAATAGAAAAGAAGATGAATTATTATTGAGAGCATTCGGTTCTTGTCTAAGATTGATAAATAAGAATGGTCTCACTTAAATGATTGAGATCCGTTTCTTTTGTTTAAACAATTGTTGGATTGAGAAATAAATGCAATTTCCAAAAAGATTCGTTTCGAAGCATTCTTTTCTTTCATTAACATTTTTGTGGAATTGTAATCCATATTGTGATCTTCTTTATTAACATGTTCACTGAGAGCACATCTTTCAGGGTGATGTCTACAATCACTTTTGTGGGCACTTATACGGTCTTTAGTAACCAAGCTGTTTGACCTATATATTCATAGTTACAACTCGCACAAGGAATGCAATAAACTAGTTTTGTTTGTGAAAATAACGGAGTTTTATCCTTGACCACAGAGAATAAAGAATTTATGGTTAAAACCGTTCTTTGGGCTATTTTTATATTGCCAAATTTGTTAAAAATTCGTGAGAGCTCAGGTGTGATTTCTGCAATGAAAGTATAAAAAATGTTGCTTATTATTATTAAAATGTTCAGGTATAATGTCATTTGAAGAATGGATTATAGACGGTGTGCTAAATGAAATCTTATTTAATATGGATAAAGGATATGAATTTTGTTTGAATGATCGTTTAATGATTGTTTGTGGTAAGACCTTTGTAGCTCCCTGATGATGACAATATTCATTGTCGAAATATTGAAAATATAATGTTATAAGAGTACATTTGCGTTTGCGGCTGTCCCAAATAATTTCTCAGACTTTTTCCTAACTAGTCAGCAAAGGCTACCTCTCCTCTTTATATATATATATAAATATATATATATATATATATATATATATATATATATATATATATATATATATAATATATATATATATATATATATATATATATATATATATATATATATATATATATATATATATATATATATATATATATATATTTATTTCAGATGGTTGCAGATCCCTTGGTTTCAGTATTCCTACTGTAAACTGTATTGCAACTAAGTCTTATAGAAGTGAAGTATTACTAATCTAATAAAACTGACATAAAGGAGTTGGGTTTTTAAGATTTTTAGAAAAATGTTCAGTCCATCATATGAAGTTTCTATTCTGATGATGATTATGGAACTGGAAATAAATGGATTTGAATAAAATCATTGAATTTTTTATTAATACGGCTATAAAAAATTACATAAAGTACCACACTGATTGTATTTCAACTCAGTAAATTATGTTTATAGTTTTAATAGAAAGTTGAGAAATTCAGTATGGGTAGCCTTTTTTTTAACCCAACTACAAGTGACAACTTAGTGGAGTCCTATAGGAACCAACTAACGTGCGTGACATTTTTATATAGAATGAAACAAAAACCAAATTCTTTATCACTCAAAGTTCAACAGGGCACTAACTGATACTGGAAAATATTGTTTCTGATGTAATTCTTACGATTTCAATGCTCACTGAAACCGTTCAATATAATATACAGAAAGCCTCAGACAATTCGAAATATTGCACATATTGGCAACCCTGTAATTTGTCATATTGTGACGTCATTCGCTTTCAGGTAGATTTCAATAGAAATACTATTAGGTAGATTTCAAGAGAAATACTACCAAATGTAGATTTTTTTTTCTCATGATCCCCAGAACCCAGAAATACCACCAATTGAAATATTCATATGTAAATATCATAACGAAATTTGTCAACAAAGTGGAGGCAAAATTTTTTGACCGAATTAAACGAAACTGGGCACAAAAATATCTTCTATCAATGCCTCGGATAAGGTCAAAAATGGGCCAAATCGGTCCGGTAATCTCAAAATGGCGGCTGTTGAATCATTTTCATACCAATATTGGCCAACTATAGGTCTTTCGATAGAGCTTCATGAGCTAAATTGGGCTAATCCGGATTTTCGCAAAATTTTCACGAAATAGTCACAAAATTTCCACAGGTGCTTCAAAACTCGATAAAAACACTTAAGCAATCGAAATTTAAGCGCAAAAAATATAATTTGGAAATTATGGCCTTTTAAAGTTGAAAAAAAATATGGTTTTGCTTCTTCAATATTAGAATGTGTAGATGGGTCCTTCTGTTCGTTAGCAGCATATTTGCGTATTCGTTCGCCCATAAATTTTTTCTTGCAAAATATTCTTGATATAGACAATTAAATGAACATTAAATTTTTTCATAACTGAGGAGTTTTTGAAAGTAGCTGGGAGGTTATACGATCCCCTAAAACAGCCGACGATTTCATCCATAAATTAAGATGAACAGAGTGATTTGGAAAAAGATTATTGAATCACTACTTCGAAAAAAAGGCCACTAATATTTTTCTACAGAATTCATACTGCCAACGACATGATTACGAGCGCAGCGAAGCTTCGCTTCGTTAGGTTAATTGGCTTGCATTCAACTTGGATAGCAATGTTAGCCAAGTTAGGTTAGGTTGTGTTCCTTCTTTTCTCGTTTGCCTGGCATACGAGAAAATATCCAGGCCAAATGCGTTTCTTTGTCCGATTTACAATTACTTATAACAAAATAATCTTAAGTCACATTATTTTAATATGTTTGGTAACTTTCTAAATGCGGCAGATCAACTTCATGCTTAATTTTCGAAAGCTATTAGACACTCCCAAGAAGCGGGGTGATATATTATTTGCATTTTAAACTTTTATTGATACATACAGTGCTTCTCAAAAATCCTCTCCCCCCCTCTTATTTTTGGAACGATTATACATAAACAAGTGAAATTTGGAAACTGAATATTAGGGTTGTAAACTTCCCTACTAGATGACGAAATCGTCAAAGATGACGCCACAAGGCCATTGTGACCAATAATTTTAAATGGAACCCTACGGCAAGCGACACCTCTTTTAAAAGGTATCGGAAAAACCTATTCAATGATACTAATTTAGTTTGTGGTTATGGCAGTTTTAATGGCTCATTAGTAAACATTAAAATTTTAATTCCATTCAGTATGATATTAATTACAGATTCAAGAATCAGTATCTACTTAAAGAAATTGTTCGAAGTGACCTTCATTTACTTCCTGACAGTGAAATATCCTATTTTTAACTCTTCTCGTACTTTTGCAAATGTGTCTGCGGAAACAGCCTCACATGCTGCAACAATACGTTATTTTAAAATGTCAATATTGTCAGGTTCAGTGGCGTAAAACTTCGATTCAAGGTACCCCCACAGAAAAAATCCAAAGGTGTGAGGTCCGGTGATCGAGCTGGCCATTCCGTTGAACCTCGTCGTCCAATCCAACTTGCACGATACTCCTAATCCAAATACCGTCTTACTGCACCGTAATAGTGTGGAGGAGTACCATCCTGTTGGAATGTTATTTCCAAATTGCCGAGTTATTCTGGATTATCTTCCAAAATTTCAGGGATTAACGGTTCTATTGCGTTTTGCAACAGCTCCAGATAAACCTCACCAGTTAAATTAGTATTTAAAAAAAGAGGCCCAACGATGTGGTTTCCCACCTGCCTTCTGGGGAAATTGGGTATGTGTTTCACAAAACAGGTGAGGATTTGCGTCACTCCAAAACCTCACATTCTGTGTATTTACATTTCCATTTAGATAGAAAGTACTTTCGTCACCAAAACAAATTGTTTTGACATAGTCTGGCTGTTGATTAATTTTAGTTTCCATATTTTCACATAATTCTAGTCTTCGGTCTGGGTCGTCGTCTGAGAGTTGATGAACCATTTTTAATTTGTATGGATGAAATTTGTTTTTTTTCATCACCCTGTGTACTGTACTCCGACTGACTTCACAGGTAGATGCAACGTGAGTTATGGAAGAAGTCGGATTAACTATTACTTCTGCCAGTATATCAATTTTTTTCTCATCAGAAATTTGTGGTGTGCCAGATCGTTTCGCATCATTAATACTGCCCGTTGTTCCAAACTTACGAAGAAGCTCCCTTAAATAAGTCCTCGAAACGGGGCGATCGGGAAATCTCTCATTAAAAATGCGTTCTGCTGCATGAATATTTTGTCCAGTTTCACCAAGAATTAGGATCGCTGCTACTTCATCACCTAAAGCACGTACCATTTTGCTTCTTGAAGCACTTAAACGTCCGCTCACAACAGTTCAACAAATTATTAAAATGTACAAAAATATTAAAAGTATCAAAAGCTGCTGAAACAGTTAAACGTTCGATCAACAATACACAAATTATTAAATGTACAAAAACTTGGACAATTACAAAAACGTTGAATTAGGGAGACTAACAAAAACGTCAGCTTATTTGACAACTATCCAGAGGCGGAGCTTGAATTTGGAATTTTAGTATTAACTGATTTAATTCATCACAGCTTTGCGTTTTTCAAAAGCGAGTTGCCAAAACTGCCATAAATACAAACAAATGTAGTATCATTGAAGAGGTTTTTTCGATACCTCTTACAAGAGGTGTCGCTTGCCGTAGGGTTCCATTTGAAATTATTGGTCACAATGGCCTTGTGACGTCATCTTTGACGATTTCGTCATCTATCATCACTAGTAGGGAAGTTTACAACCTTTAATATTCAGTTTCCAAATTTCACGTGTTTATGTATAATCATTCCAAAAATAAGAGGGGAGGAGGGGACTATCAGATCGTCCTTTCATGCTGTGGTAGTTATAATTTTTATGCTTAAATATGTATGTCGCGTTGAATTTCAGTACTTTATTTTCTCCTTGGAGACATAGGCAACGTCGGATATCAATAAACTTCAAGGTCCACGAGACTTGGATAAACATAACACAACAACGTTTGATTTTTGACATTTCTTCTGTAGAATTATATGAAAAGTAATCGGAGTTTTTTCATTACTTCATCGAAAATTAAGTGAGTTTAATATTACTAAAATGTTGAATGAGTGCGCAGTTACTATTTCAGTGTATAAAGAAATTGTTTATATCAGTTAAAAATTTCCAAAAGTGATATCCCATAACCTCTCTTTATGGATCTTCGGGGGCCCGTATCTCCTAATATTACCTTTTCCGCGCAAAATTTTCGATTGCTATACTGTTTTTAGCAAGTGTTGAAGCACCTGTGATCATTTCGTGGAGATACTGGGTGATCTCATATTCTTGTACTATTCCGTGGATGCGTCATAGGTGTTCCGAATCCAATTTTTCAAAAATATTTCAAGAGTAGAAGTATAGTACTACAAAATGTGTATTCCCATTTTGCGTTGAAATGCTGCAAAATAGGTGAAGAATACTTGCAAACATGACCGAAAATGGGCGAGTGCGTGAAAGCGGCTGAGTAGTAGTGGTAGAGCAGCAGTAGCGGGAAAGCGTATGTATATTCATTTTTCACTTGTATATTATTTGTTTATTTCACCTTGGATACGATTACTATAAATACACTCATAACGCCCTAGGGCGTTATGGCCATAACGCCCGCTCATGGTACGAGGAGAAATGAAGCAAAAGGTAGAAAGAAATTATTTATTTGGAAAAAATGTCATACAAGTACAAACAACAACTCAATAAACAACAACAAACCGAGTCAAACAACCAATTTTTTTCAATAATCTTATCTAATTAAAATTAAAAGTGCAATTTTCTAATTTTCCGGAAAACAAATGTGTCCCGAAATCTTCGGATTTTTTCGGAACTTCAGGAGAGAAAACTTGACCACTAGTACTTGGAAGTTCTTTCGTGAGAGAACCGCTAGGAAATTCATGTGATTCTGTAACCGAATTTACTATCATTGTTGACACTTTTGTTTAGAGAAAATGCTGTTCTATGTAACCTTCCGCCATAGATGCACTTTACCATTTTCCGTGCATTTTTAAAGTTTCATACGATGCACCGGCCTCAGTTAAAAGAGTTGCCGAAGTTCTTCTCAAACAATGTCCAGTATATTCATTTGCATTATCCGATTTCAAGAATTTGGCAATCATTGAAGGCACACTTCCTATGGTATTTTTGCCAAAAGGTTGGACGGTGCACCGACCGTTTCGGTAGGTAAGGAAAAATCTGAGATCCTTTAACTCCACTGGGTCTTGAGGATAGATATTTTCTGACCAGCCGCAAACTCCCTATTTTCTCCTACTGCAATATACTTAATCCTTTTGACGTACTTAACGGTTTTAGTTTGCGGTATTTACAGCTACCCTTATGTTATATGTCGTTTATAGTCATTTTCACAAGTTCATCTCTCCTTAGTCCTCCAAAAACACCCATTATTAGAACTACTTCATATAATAGATTGATTTCATCCGAAGCTTCACTAATAAATGTAAGAACTTGATCTGCTGTCAAAACCTTGGATTTTTTCGGAATATATCCTTTATATTCCATTTTTTTTAATGCTATTAACCGTGAAAAATGGGAAATATCGGCATTTTAAAATAAAATATTTCGTCCACACGGAATTTGGAGAAAATTTTTCGCACTAAAATAAAAAACAATCAAAAACATAAACTAAATAAAAGAAAAATCAAATAACATACCAATTCCTTAAAGAACGCCAATAACACGGTCTCATCTATGGCAATGATTTTATTTTTCAATTTCCATTGAATAAATAGTTCGTATTTCTTGTCGTACAAGTGTCTGGATTTCTCCGGCAATAAAATTTTGGTTGCTTTGGCTGCAATTTCTTTGATATTTTTTGGTAAATCGGTATTTATTTGCATTACTTTTATAAGACAAAGCAGCAATGACATTCACTAAATATAATGGCACACTGACAAATATATTCAACAAACGTCAAAATATCAAGAAATGCCATGCCTACTGTAAGAAGAAGAGTATAAAGAAAAAGTTAGGACCAGTGAACCAATTTAAAAATCGGTTTTCCATTAAAATAAAATAAATTTTTCGTGAAAAATAAAATCTTGTATGCACCACGAGTGTTACTAGATCCTAACGCTCATCGGGCAACATTCATCCCTCGGGCCAGAGGCTCTTGGTCGATAGGATGTATATAACACACTTGGTGCATAAATAACTATAATGCAAGCGCACTGCCCGCATTATGAATCTGCTGCTCTACCCCCACACCTGAGCCGCTTTCAGGCACTCGCCGGTTTTCGTTCATGTTCGCAAGTATTTCTCACCTATTTCGCAGCATTTTAACGGAAAATAAGAATAGTCATTTTGTAGTACTATACTTCAAATCTCAAAATCTTCCAGAACTATTGAAATCGGACGACATATGACGCATACAGGTCCTCTGCAATAAAGTGCGTTAAAAAAATCAAATTGCAATTATGCCAAAACTATCAATGCAACAGTGCCTGAGTTTTTCACACATAAAGTACATATCAATCACTTCTATGTCGTGGGGAGCCTGCTTCAAAACTTGAAAAATGGCGGTGTTACGGATTAAAAAAAAACGCAGATTTTTTTCTGGTTTTTCCGGTTTTTCTCCGTTACTAATTATCCGATCGAGTCGTGCCTGGGCTCATTTTCTTTGCATTCTGATTTTCTACAATTCGTCCAGGGGAAGTATTGGGATTGCTTCAGTTTTCAATTTACAAGATAAAAACAATTGAAAAAGAAAAATGCTTTTAAATGTTTATAACAAATTAACCCTTCGTTTCATGAATTTCCAAAAAATTTTATTCAAATGTTCCGATGAAAAATTAACCCTTTTCGTGGGGAAAATAAACTAATGTCATACTCAAAAAAAATTTTTTACAAAAAAACACTTTGTAGCAAATTTGCAACTCCATGAAAAAAATCTAAACGAGAAACAGAAAGTCTAATTTAAATGAAAAGTTGAAAAACAGTTTTTGTCCTTTGTGAGACATAAATGTACACCACATTTCTCACATTTGAAGTGGGTGAAACCTTTGCAGTGGGGCAATTTGCATCTTTGACGTGTATGATCGTATTTTATCCAGTGAGCAGTTTCGTCTAACCGAACATTTTTGGGAGGAATATGTGTTGTAGGGCCTCTATGTCTTTTTGCGTCTATTTCTCTTCTACTTGTTCGTGGAAGGCCTTCCACGTTTTTTTGTTGTAGGTGTTACAAACAGGCAAAGAGTTTCTGCAATTTCGATCCTAAATTGCCAAAGGTTCATATCATCGGGAATTTTTTTCGCCCTTTTTGTCCTTTTATACAACAAAAAAGCGTTTTTTATCGTAACATCAAGAAGATGAAAGAAAAGTCTCAAATACCATTTCTTGGACCTGAGTATTTTGTAACGCCCTATGTGACTATCTAGCAGATCAACTCCCATATGCCGGTTATATTCCTGTACAACACGAGGAGACGCTATTGTTATTTTCTCCTTTCTTTTCGGTCAAACCGATTCACACCATGATGAGGTCATTCCTCGAAACAAGTTGAAATTAGCTTAACTACTTTGTTATCTTTCCAAGTCGTTATGCTCAAAACAACCCCATCAATGTTGGCTACATATTCTTCTGTACTTCCTCGTGGTTTTTTCTTGAAAATGTTGTCTGGTGGTAAGGGGTTATTGGGAATTCTGTTTCGACGGATTGTTCTCAACATGTAGATTCCTTATTTTGTTAGTGATGTAAATAATGGAACAGAAGAATAATAGTTATCACAATAAAGTTGAAAATTCATATTTCTAGGTATTTTTCACGCAAGTCTAGTAACAATATTGGAACTTGTTCCCAAATCACTTTCATTAGGAGCGAGTTTAGTGAACCAGTTGGAAGCTCCATTATAAATTTCGAATCCATAGGAATATCCTGATGAATCACAAAGCATGAACAATTTGAAACCCCATTTGTGTGGCTTCATTGGGTTATACTGTTTCAAATGATGCCTTGTTTTTGTAGCACATATTTGTTCATCGGTAGAAACCTTACTTTCCATTGGTATAGCAGCAAACTGCTTATTGAATTCTCTTATCAGTGGTCTGATTTTGTGAAGATTATCGTATTGGGGATCATCTTTTGGAAGCACAAATGTGTTGTCGTTGGAATGAAGTAAGGATTTCAAACGTTCAAACTCATTTATGGTCAAAGCACTGCGAACACTAGGTATTTCTATGTCTGGTCGCCAGCCTCAGCGATTTCTTGGTAGTTTTAATACAGACATATATCAATCAATCAATCAATCAAGATATGCTTTATTGTCAAAGAATAAAATTCTTAAAGACAAAGCTTAGGTACATAGTTGAACATATAAGTAATAAGTTTGTAAAAATTATGAAACTAATCTGAGATTATGCACATACAGTTAGGTTATAACTGAATAAGTGGGTAACAATATAAAAATATATATAAAAATAGATTGATATTGTCCAAGATACGCCATATGCATATACATTTAAGACGTGCAGACCAAAAAATACAAAGTGTGGTAAATAGGCAAGGTTGAATAAAGGACAGAATTCAGTATGTGTGAAAATAAATAAATAAATGAAGACAATGTTACACACATATACACACTTATACCTAAGAATTTTCGAATATCTATTGAAGAAATATTGGCTGGTTTATTCGGATTTTTCTGAACGCTGTATAAGTTTGTTTCACTGGTGATATTGTCTATAAGGTTATCAGAAAGAAATAATTTGAAAAAGTCATATGAAGTCTCCAGATCTAAAATGTTTGTTGGAAGTTTAATATCGCCTTTGAATTTTAGGGCATCTTCATCAATTTGCAAATGTTTTTTATGCAACGGGATTGGAGTTGCCTTTTTACCGACTTTGGCAGTTTTTGAGCTATTTGCAGTAGAAGTAGATGGTTGTTCTTCAGTTTCACCCTCCGCGTATCCTTCTTCAATGACCTCTTGGTAATTTTCTCCTCCGGGATCAAAATCCGGATCCGCAATACTATAATCTGAAAAATCTTCAAAATCATTTCCGCTATTGTCCAAGTTATCTATTATTTCCGCCAACTCAGCATCTGAAAGTGCTTCCTTGTGACCTCTCCTTTTATAAGACATGACCAACGAAAAAAACAAATATTTATTTATTTTATAAAAAAGTCAAAATTTTGGAAAAAAAAGTCGAAAATTGTGGCGCCAATACGCAGTTCTACAAACCACCTCAACTGACTTGACAAAGTTTCATAATGTAGCAAATTTGCTAAACACATTTTGGAGGGGCCATACCAAATTTCATATTGGCAAAATACATTATAAAACAATTGAACTTACCCATTTCAGCCGAGCTACAGGAATTTCCACTAAAAACACAAAACTTTACACTTTTTCGGGCACTAAAACAACCGTTTAGGAAATACGTGACAGACAACAATTCTGAGGTTATACATCAACCAATATCAAGCCGGGAATGGAAAACATTTGAAGGCATTTTCATAGCTATCATGTATCAAACATGCTAAAATATGAAATAGCCATTTGAATCAAGTGTATGTAAAATTCCAATGCTGGTCAAGGTGTATGTTGCAAATTGGCTACCACATGAAATGAAGGGTTGAGCAATGATGGTTGGGAGTAGAAAACATAACAAGATATAACAAGGGACCGTCTTCCGTATGATAGCACAGTCGGTTTTCTGGTAGTTTTTTTGTGACGGCAAAATCTCTATTGATTGGTCTAAGAAAATAGAAATGCTGTTTGTATTTTTCATTGGATAATTGTGCAATTTTTTCTGACACTTGATTCGGTACCTTGATTGATAGCTTTTTCAGAATCAATGAATATATTCTAAAATCTACCTTTCCGACTGGCCACACCATTGTTTTTTTGGCCATATCTCCAAAAGAACCTAAAGCCGAATGTTCGATTACTATAATGATTTCATAATGTTTTGGAACATCTATGGAAGATTAATTGGAATCTGACCAAGCTCAATTTTTCATACCTTCAAAGTCTGAAATGTTGCAAAAAACTCAGCTCATACAAAAATTCATATTCCTCGCCAAGCTGAAAATTCGGATAAAATCTCTGATAAATAGTCACGAATTGTAAACGTGGAAAGTGGAATATTGTAAACGAAATGTCGATATCCTTCAATATATCCACAATTCCCCACATTATCTCACGTAGTTTGTGTAGCCAAGAGTAGAGACAGAGGCAAGCATTCTAATTCTCTGTGGGAAAGTTTCACGGGAAAGAGCTTTCCTAAATCATTTGGGAATTTATTCCACTGACACCAGTGTCAAGAAACGTTTAGGAAAGTGGCTATAAATATGAATTGTGCACTTCTACTGTAGAAACGTCGTCCGAATTAAGTCAGGTAATGGATAGGAATCTCAATCATGGGAGGAATGGTGCACTCATGAATAATATCGTCAAAGGAGAGCTTCTACCAAACAATTTGTAATTTTTTTTTTATAACCGTCATTAATACATGAGAGTTACCGTCACCGTGATCATCTTGGATCCATTAGCATTGGCAAACTTTATATGTCCTGTTGAGCTCCCAAAATAATAATTCAAGAACATCATCATCCCTCCCTCCACATCACATATGAACTAATCGGTAGGAGTCATAATAACAAAAATAAAACTAACTTGGTCTATTATAATTACAAAAAAGCAAATCTTCCTGAACTCTACAAAAAAATTGCTGATACTGAATGGGATTTTTTGAAGAATGTATCTGATTCAAATGAGGGATTCAATATGTTTTATTTCAAGCTGAATGGGATCATTAAATCAGTTACACAAGTCAAGTCCGTAAAAAAACTATCCGCCTTGATATAACACGAGTATAATGATGAAAAATAAACTTGCACAACGCTTGGGCAGGCACAAAAGATTTCAAGAACAGCTTGCATTAGTTGAATAAAAGTGAGAAATTGAGCTGTTTCATGGTTTCATGGCTTCCTTGGAATCGAAACAAATCTCTCTTCCTTTCGTTATTTGTTTTGCGTTACTCTGAACGCACTAGAAGTACGACTTTTGGTGTCGTGGATTGGCCTATACTGACATCTGTTGGTGACCTATCAATGTTGCACGAAATTCCGTGTGAAGGTGAGAAGTTCATACAAGCATGGGTCCGCAAGGCCCTCATTTTTATTAACAGGGAGTTAAAATTTATTTTTATTTTGATTTTTCATAATTAATTTTTGAAATAATGGCGATACTTGGACGAAAATTGGTATTTGGGGATTTTTTAATATGAGAAATTCAAAATTGATCTTATTTTGGCTCTTATTCGCCGCCTACAAGTCTTTTATTCCTCTATCATTTTTATTTGAAGAAGGTATGCTTTTCAAAAGTCGCTATAAGCAGCCCTTTTCGAGATATTTTGATTTAAATTAATCGATGTATGTGAAACACTTTTGTGTAAAGTGAAACAATTTTGTAAACTTTTTTTTCAATCAACATAGAAGCATTTCAAACGCTAATTTTCAAACAACAATAAACAACGCAACACTAGATATAAATCTAAATCGAAATCGCAATAAATGTTCGAAATGTCCACCTCCTGCCTGTATGTACGCATCCAATCTTCTTCTCATTGATTCGCGCACTCTTTGGAAAATTCCTGGAAAATTTTGAATCGTTCTACAAGAGTTAATTATTCGATTACTTCATTCCTCTTCATTTTATATAGGTGTCTGGTAAATTAAAAATTTTAGGTGTCCCCACAGGAAAAAATCGAAACTCTTAAGGTCTGGTGACCTAGGGGGCCACGGTTGCCGAAAGTTTGATCTGAAAATTCTCGAAAACGTCTTTAAAGTAGGAGTTGTGCGATTCGGATAACGCTCCTGAAACAAACGTCTAGCCTCATATGCATTTCCGTTAGCAAGTCCGTATGTAAAATATAGTCTGCATTGGTGAAGTTTACAATTTTTTAACAAATAATTAAAATAATGATAATTAAAACTATTTAACTATGCGTCAAGAATTTATTTTTGACAGTACAGCACAAAAAGAAAATTGGAATAAACTTACTAGCCCACTTGACACTTTTATTTTCGCGAATCAAGATTGGATGCATCGATTAATTCAAATCAAATTATCTTGAAAACGTCTGCTTGTATCGACATTTGAAATGCCTACCTATTTCATGTAAAAATGATAGAGGGATCGATTTTTCTTCCTGAAAATGTGACTCCCCAAAAGAGACAAAGACCTGTGGCGGCGCCCCCTACAATTAAGGGCCAAACTAAAATCAAATTAGAGTTTCTCATATAAAAATATTCCCAAATACCAATTTTCGTCCAAATATCGACATTATTTCAAAAATTGATTTACGAAAAACCAAAATAAAAATAAATGTTCAACATTCAAAATGAACGACTTGCGGACCCATGCTTATATGATCTTTTCACCTTATAAATAACTCGGGAATCGTTCTGTAAAATATCAGACACTTATTACATAACACCCTGTATACTCTTGACGTTTCTGGAACTGTATCCGTTCTCGTTTTCAAGAAAATTTATCAGTTATTTCGCTGTTTCACTCGCAGTGATTGAACGCCGTCTTTTTTTACTAATGTCAAAAGAGTTAGGTCAAAAGGATGATGAGACATTAACTTGTTTATTTGATGTATGGAGTGTTTTCCGGAAAATGGAATCAATCCATTATCGTGGAAGGTTATAATCCCAAAAAAGTGTCAAGAATGAGTATTTCTCCACAGAAAACAAGCTACCAACAATTCTTCTCTAGGAATGATATGTTCCTTGACTTCCTTTTCACTAGGTGAATTGGTAATGATCTTCTCAGTAGTCTTTCCCACTAATTTTCTTGCAGGTAGATTTTAACTTTTCGGCATATCTTTCAATTGTGAACACCAACGACTATAAAATCAAGATGGTATAGCTACTAGACTATCATAGCTGCACATTCTCAATTTCATATTCTTTGGTGTGCACGACTAAAAGATATACAGTGCTTTAATGTCCCCCCCCTTTTATTTTTTGAACGTGTCAAATAAAAAAATTCAAACTTGGGATAATGAAATTGATGCATGAATACTATATTTTGGAGTAAAATTGACAGAAGAAACTTTCAAGATGGCGACTGGGTGCCACCTGGGAAAAAAAATAATTGAAAGGGGGGTCTTGTGACACATCCTTTTGAAGCTTCTGACGAATACTTCACAACCCTAGAATATACAGTCAATACCTACTACAAAATGGCGGAACATTTAATAATTGCCTGAATACATCGACGTTTAACTTCATAATTTGAGGAAAGAAGCTCAGTTCAGTTCGGAAGATGCTCGAAATGATTGCCTTGAACTGCTTGACATAAGAACAACCTATCCGATATTTCACGCCGAACATTTTTGAACACAGTAACGTCGATATTTCTACAAATATTTATTATTCTCTGCCGTTTATCCAATATTGAAGCAGGTTCAGCTTCGTACACCTTTTGCTTCAAATAGCCATATAAAAAAAAGTCTACACGTGTCAAATCTGGCGAGCGGGCTGGCCATTCCGTAGGACCTCGACGGCCAATCCAACGACCGGGGAAAATATTATCCAAATAGTTTCTTACTTGTCCGTAGTAATGGGGTGATGATCCATCTTGTTGGAATACAATATCCATATCGAATTCATTGGGATTCGCTTCGACGATTTCGGTGATTAGAGGGTCAACAGTATTTTCCAGCATATTGAAATACAGTTCCCCTGTTAAATTTTGTTCAATGAATAGAGCTCCTACAATATGGTTTCCCAATATTCCTGCACAGACGTTAATTTTTTCTGGATATTGAGTATGAGTTTTCTGGAAAATGTGAGGGTTGGTGTCACTCCAATTACGGCAATTTTGTCTGTGAACCTTGCCGTTGAGATAAAATGTAGATTCGTCACTGAAACAAATATTGTGAAGATAGGTAGGATGCCTTACAATGGATTCCGTCATAATTTCGCATAATTCTGTTCTTCGATCAGGGTCATCTTCAGTTAACTGGTGTACCATTTTGATTTAGTATGGATGATACTTATTCCTCTTCAAAAGTCTCCACACAGTAGAAGGACACACCTCACAAACATTCGCGACGAAGGAAGTAGACTGTTGAGGATTTACTATCATCTCACAAATTATTTGAACTTGTTCTTCCGGAATGGACGGATGACCTGGGGGCTTTTTGTTCTGTACACTACCGGTAGTTGTAAATTTGGTTACAAGTTTCCTTAAATATTTTCTACAGATAGGACGATTCGGGAAACGATCATTAAAAATTCTTTGGGTTTCGTGAAAGTCACGCGTCGCACCGTAAATAAAAATCGCTTCGATTTTTTTTTTCCAATGGACGAGAATTGACCATTTTAGAGATAGTGGTACCTATTTACTAGTAAAACCGAAAACTAAATGAGAATATTTCAACTGAACAATGATGTTTGTTGTCGTACTGACATTTCATGTCATTTTTTGTTCAAACAAAAAATAACCTATCAAACCTTATCGGGTTGTTGGGATTGCCATATGGCAGAGAAAAACAAATATTTCTAGATGTATCGATATTAATGTGTTTGTATTCAGGTAATTATTAAATCTTTGGTAGAAATCCATTATATCTCAAAGTGGAGTGGAGGTAATGAAGAGGGAAAAAATTTCAAAATCGTCTCCACAACATTTATTTACTCTAAATAATCAGACATGTTTCGGTACCAGACGGAACCATCTTTAGCTAATATTAAAACATTCCAAAAAGAGAATATATCGATAGAAACCAATGACATAAAAATATTTGTATGTACTTACATGGGGAGGAAAAATTAAAAACTACAGTTAAGTAATACATCAAAAGGTAATAACAGGTAAAGTGAATCAATTACTCCATCTGAGACCAATGTAGGGCTGTTGCAGAGCAAATCAAAACTATCTGATGGTAAATAATCCATCAGGTTATGTCCACCACTTGGATTGCTAGGACAACTGTACCTCCATAGGAACGAGGCCGAACATAATATGTCACAGTACATGGAGCAAAGAACCATTATAATCAATATTAAAGATATAATTATAACAAACCATCAAATTTTGCACGATGTGTGAACCTTTCATGACATTAGATGCGAAATAATAAATGCAGTTTTCAACTGTCATGAGTGCATGGAACAAAGACTAAAAGACTGCAGAGTGAGGGTTAGGACACAACAAGTGGAATTGTAACTTCCATGATAATGCGAGTGTAATATCAGAGCAAATCGAATAACCACACGTTGAAGTTTGTGAAGAAAATTGTGAAGGCTATAGAAAATTTAGTGAATTTAACAATTTAAAAAAATCAAAATTGATCTGTTCATTCAGAGAGTTAACAGGGGCATCTTTCAAAGTGTGATTTATTTCAAAGATTTCGAGTAAATTCGAAAGAGTTCCCTTGGAGCAAATGTGTGAAACTTTAAGGTCTTGGTTAATATCGAAGTGGTGTTTAGAATTTGGGATATGGTTGACGAATGAACTTTTTGTGTTGTAGGATCTAAGATCCGTGTTCATAAATTTCTCAATGATTTTGATATGTTCCGAAACCCTTATATGGATCCTACGGCCACTTTGACCGATGTATTGAGAATTGCAATTAGGATGAGAACAAGAGATTTTGTATACCCCTGATTTATATAAGAGTGGCGTTTTTCTTTAGTGTTTACCAATTTACCACCTATATTGTCAGTGGTGTAGAAAGAGATACAAATATTCTCTTTGTAGCGGCAAAGAATATTTTGTATGTCATAGGATACTTTACCAAGGAAAGGAATAGATAAAAAGTTTATTTTAGGATGTTGTAGAGGTAATAGACTTAGGTTCAATGATTTAGGTAAGTTTTGTTTTTTATAAATTCTATGAATCATGTGGGCAGGGAACCCATTGTTGTTGGCAATTTGTTTTATTGTGTTTAGTTCTCGATTGAAATTGTCTGCGTTTAATGGAATATTGAATAATCTATGAAATAGAGAGTGAAAAGCGTCAAACTTGTGTTGATTAGGGTGTAATGATGAGGAGGGGATTATAGAATCAGTATGTGTGGGTTTGCGGTAGATGGAAAAATTAAATTTGTTGTCGTCCATATTAATTGAGAGATCCGAAAAAGGTAGTGGGTTATTGTTAGCGATTTCCATGGTGAATTTAATGGCTGGATGCAAAGAGTTTAGGAAGAATAATAAAGATTCTACCTCTTGCATAGATCCATTAAATAGAACAATACAATCGTCGACATATCTGTACCAGGAACAAATTTTGTGGAAGTGGTTGAATTTAAGTAGTGTTTGTTCGAGATCAAAGAGAAAGATTTCTGCTAGAAGGGGGGAGAGATTACTACCCATAGCTAGGCCGTAAGTTTGGGAGTAACATGAGTTATTGAACTGAAAAAACAAAAGTTTTAGGAAAGTATCTAATAGGGAGCAAATGTTCAGACAATGAAAAGTGGGGATTTGTGCTTCAAACAACAAATTTCTTACTGGAAGAATACAATCCTCTGGAGGGACACTAGGGAATAAATTCACAACATCGAAGGATAACTATATAGAATTAGGTGGAATATCAAAGTTCTTCAACTTAACTGTAGTTTTTAATTTTTCCCCCCCCCCATGTAAGTACATAACAATATTTTTGTATCATTGGTTTCTATCGATATATTCTCTTTTTGGAATGTTTTGACATTAGCTGAAGATGGTTCCGTCTGGTACCGAAACATGTCTGATTATTTAGGGTAAATAAATGTTGTGGAGACGATTTTGAGATTTTTTCCCTCTTAATTATTAAATGTTCCGCCATTTTTTAGTAGGTGAAGATATTGACTTTATATTCTAGGGATGTGAAGTATTCGTCAGGAGCTTCAAAAGGATGTGTCACAAGACCCCCCTTCCATTTGTTTTCCCCAGGTGGCGCCCAGTCGCCATCTTGAAAGTTTCATCTGTCAATTTCACTCCAAAATATATTATTTATGCATCAATTTCATTATCCCAAGTTTCAATTTTTTGAGTTGACCCGTTTAAAAAATAAGGGTGGACATTGAAGAAAAGCACTGTACCAAAATTTAGAAATATACTAGGGAGTACGAAAACCTCACGAATATTTTTGATGAATAGGAAGCGAAGTACAAGAAATCATTTTAAAATAATTCACTCCTCCCTAGCGTACTTCAGTGTATAACTAATCCACCCTGCAGTATAATTTGATGTTCATAATAGAACCTGAAGGGTTACTTTTGTTAGGTCGTGGAATTTGAACACGAACTGAAAGTACCTACTTCATTTGAATGTTGCATACCGTCCGCGAGTTTAAATTCGCATGGAGAGGTTTAAAACCGTGTTCGAAGTTCGAAGTTTCAGCAAAGCATGTGTTTGTGTATAACTGTTAAATATAGTATGTTTTCCGAGTTGTCCCGGTTGGGGAATTCGAACGCTTGATAACAAGGAAGAATAGTATAACTATTCATAACTATTCGACGCGAGAAAATAGTCGAGAAGCGATAAAACAGTCAAGAGTAGTTGGAGTTTATTACATGAAAGTTCATCTATTTCACCAATCGACCTGAGTTACTATGAACATACATTGACAAATATAGTTTTTCATTATGAGTGCTAGAAGTACGTGTGAAAAATTGAAACTATGTTGGTTTATTTCTTGCTATATGTTGTAACGAAGCATTTTTTTAGAGCTCCGTTACTAAGAACGGCTAAAGAATTTTCAATCTAACTTTGGTACGTCCCTGCCTATTTGGGGTTTCTATTGGTTCCGGTCTGGCAAAATATTTCATTCCCTGTTAGAAATTAAGGTATATATATATACCCAAAGCTACTGGAATTCACGTCAACATCATGCATAAAACATAACAGAGTTTTTCTCTAGATCTTATAAAAAGGGTGAAAAGCTCCGCTGATAGTTTTTGTAAAAGACGAGAAAAAAATAAAGATCGCGATGGGAAAAACCAAATAATTTTTTGTATCAGGCACGCAATCATCCTTCAGATTTTTGGTCCAGTTTCAGTTCATCGGACAAAAAACCGCGCCTTTCTTACTGGGCTTCTTCGTCTAGTTTGGTCATACATTCGAGATCTATAAAAGGGCACTATGAAGCTGTCATCGAGGCTTGTTCCTGTTGTTCTTCCGTGAGACTTGTTACTTGTTACTTGAATCCAGTGGTGATACGAAGTCCGGTTATAAGTAAAGTGAAAAGTGTGAAAAGTAGATTCGAGGTCCAGAAGCGTTGAGGTATCCGTAAGTGGAAATAGTGAATAATTTGTATTTGAGCTGGGTTTCTCCGTGTGCTGAAGCACTTGAAGTTTATTATTTCTACATTTATTATTATTCGAGTTGATTTAATTAATTTTCCGGGCGTTTACATATTATTATATGTATTAATATTATTTCATTTAGTTAATTATCTGTCGTGGCATTTACAGTTTATTTCTGCCAAAGTATTCTTTATTTGAGTTAATTCGTTACCTGAGAAGTTAAATATATTTTCTGCATTATTATAATTTCCTTTATTCGAGCATTTGCCGAAACGTTTAAGTTGGTCAGAAGACTACAGAGTGAATATTGATTTATTTTATTTTTGGGTGTTTCAATCGAACTTTTTGTGAAATCGATGAGTGCTTAATTTAAGGTAGTATTGACATTTCAGTCAATTGTTGGTTATTTTGACGGGTAAAAATATATGATTTATTTGCCAAATTGAACAGTATAAAATAGACCATTTTATTTTGTGTCCCCGCGGAAAACAATTTTCACATAAGCTCTGGCAGGTGTTTTCTTTTTCTTGTCAAGGGAAATCTTACATAAATAGTTCTTTTATTTGCCCGTTATTGACATTATTGAGTTATGTTTTCAGTTATTTGAGTTCAGGGAAAACGCCGAATGCAAACAACTGACGCGAATCTTTACATCACTTAAATCAGTGAAGTTAAATTTTATATTGTCTTAAGTTTGGGGAAAACACCGAATTTAAACAATTGAAGTATAAACCAATTACATAACAATAATTATTGTTTCCCGTTGTCCCGATTCAGGCACTAACCAAATCGGAACATCGGCCGCGATAAATGCGTTGAAAAGTTTATTTGTCCCTGAAAATACATGCCGAGCAAAACAAAAATTCACGAATTTCACAATTTATAGTTATATTCTTATATTCTAGGTCCCAAAATCTTCAATATCATACCGAATAATATAAAAATAGAAATCAATTACTTAACTTTCAAAAAAATGATCACAAAACACAAAATGGTTACAAAATACACCAAGATCAATAATTCATGACATAGTAAATAACAGGATGAATTGATTTGAAGGACTGGAATGTCTGAACAAATTATTTCGCATGTCCCATGAATTAGAATTAGAAGTATTATAACATGTGTTTTTTATAATTATGTACCGTCATATGTATATTAATTCTATTATGTAACACTACCCGATTCAGACGATGATCCCCATTATGACCTTATTTTATATTCAGGAGGAATAATTCATAATAGCGACTTGAGAAGGTGATTTGGGTAAATAAACGTTGTTGTTAACATTAGGGGGAAATAAGGGATTTTATAACACGAAAATACTGTGAAGCTTTGTCGTCTGTATCCACGCCCATTTGTTAATATTGTCTAAGCTCAGGAAATCGCCGAGCATAAACAATAGGAAAACAAAGGCAAAAATATAATTCTTGTTAACGAGAACAGTCGTAGAAGAAAAGGGCTATTTTAAGGAATAGAAAAAAAATATCACAGCCGGGAATATTACCAACGTGAAGCTTAGGTAATATACAAGTGACACGTGGTATTCAATTTTAGTATTAGGGTTAACAAGGGGAAATCGGGATGTTATAAGCCGCTTGCTTATAAACTTGAAAAATCACTTTCTGAGTCAGTCAGATAACCGTGTTCAGGAAGAAACAGTTTTTCTTAGCTCTCAAGAGTAGTTCATTTTATTCCCTAAATTGCCGGAAAATTACTGTTTATTTGGCCAGTTATATTTATCGTGAAGGTAAATATCATTTCGATACTATTTGATAAATAGGATTATATATATATATATATATATATATATATATATATATATATATATATATATATATATTTACATATATCGGTATATGTATTACTCCCATTTAAATGTGCCAGACCGTTTTCTTTTAAACAAAAATATTTGTATTACGCAAATTGTTGTGACAAATATTATTGAATATACCAGTTAATTTAATACCTATTACACACTGTGTTTACATTGAAAAATCCCCCTTTCTCTTTCCTATAAAGTATTGAAGTTACGCAACAGACGTATTTAGTCAAGTAGTAGAAAAAGAAATTGGTAAAGAAAAAAAACAAAGCAAGACATTTCTATCTGTCTGTCTCTTTGGGAGACATAAAAGCAATCGGCGTTCAGTATCCAAAAATTGTACTTAAAGCCTACAGTATTTTGTAAAGATTCAGAAAGTGTCAATATACCAGACCCCTGGACGTTCCGCATCTCCATCTGTAGTACCCTAGTGCGTGGAGAAAACCACTATAAAATCTGGCGCCCGAGATTTGAAATAGAGAAAGGAAAATATTTCCTGCCTAAAATTCTGGCGTCATAAGTAACGTGGTTTTCTAGGAGTTTGAGGGTTATTAAAACAAACCCTAGTAAAACACGTCACAATGTGATTCAATCATGAAATATTGAGTGTATCACTTTCTTGTTAGGTGAAACAAGAGAAAACCATTATATACAGGGTGTTTCTCAATAACATTCTAATATTCAAGGAGGTTATCATTGGGTTCATTTTGAGAAAAAAACTTCATATGGACATATGTCTTAAAGCTTTAAGATTTTTTTTAAGTAACAAGTTTTAAGATTTTTTTTAAGTAACTTTGTTATGACCCTAGATATTTTTGTGGAACGAGGTACGCATCTTCTATGCATCAAACGGCATTTTCTGCTGCATGACATAATTTTTTAATCCTGCCAGTGGCGTTCGTGCGGAATTTGCACTGAATCATTTTAAAGAGGAAAGTGATACGCCACTGCTATTTCACAAAGTAAAAATTATTTTTGAAATCCTCATTCCTTTCTGAGCAAATCTGGTCGCATGATTGTTTTTGACGTACGGTTTTCATATAAAAAAATCTAATTCATTCATTTGCACGTCGTGATTGCTATTTGGTCAAGGATTAAAAACCTATCTCCTAGGTAAGAGGCAGAATTTGTTTTGTATTCATAAACAGTGATGATAGTTGTCTAACTAGTCTAGTTGTCTTGTATTTAAGTGATCAAAATTACCAATCTTATAAAAAAAAATGGCCCTTTTAACGAATTCTGAGTTTGCAGATACGTATTACATGTATTGCCTTTCTGATGGTAACGCACAGGAAGACCGCTTTCTAAATACAAATATTTCAGATGCACGAACATTTACAAACATTCATAGAAGGTTGTGCGAAAAGGGAAGTTTTGAACCAGAAAATCATCTAAAAGGAGTACAACATACTGTAAGAACACCAGAAATTGAGGTAGCGGTTTTGAATTCAATTGAAGAAGATCCCGGATTAATTACACGAAACATTGGGAACAGTTTGAATATCTCACATATTCCTGTATGGAAAATTCTTCATGGCTTATCGCAATTTTAGAAATAGTACTAAATAAAGAAAAAACAATAATTGGGAAAAAAAAAAAAAAAAATTTTTAACGAAAACAAAATAGACTCAAATGTACGTAACCCCAAAAAAATGTGGAAAACATTGAGAACATTAATACATCCAAATAATCCTGAAATCCCAAGTATTATAACTTTTAACATAGATGGTTGCATTAGCTCAATAAAAGATGATGCAAATAAGGCTGAGAACTTCAACATCTATTTCCTTGATAGCATTACAGAAATAAAATCTACTATTATTCAAACAGCACTATGGTCAGCAGTAGAACTTCCTCAGATAGAAAGTAGAATATCACGCTTTGAAAAACTAACTCTCAACAAACTGAAAAGTATAGTATGTGAAATAGATGATGAATGTGATTCTGATGTTATCAATGGTAGGGTTTTGAAAACTATATTTCAAGTAATTGGTCATGTCATTTTGAATTTCATCAATACTTCACTTGACACTGGCAAATTTCCAGAACAACTTAAAACTAGTAGGGTTATACCAATTCCAAAAATTATTAACACTACTGAGGCAGCTAATTTCAGACCAGTCAATACTTTACCCTGTATGGAAAAACTAGTAGAAATGACGGTTTACTCACAAATTAACAACTATATAAAGAATAACCACTTACTAATGGATTATCAGTCAGGATTTAGAGCAAACCATTCTTGCGAAACAGCCTTACAAGCAACAGTTTCAAAATGGAAATTATTGATGGACGAAGATAAGTATATTGTAATAGTTTTTTGGATTTTAAGAGGGCCTTCGAAACTATTGATATTTTAATTTTAATAAATAAACTGCAATATTATGGCTTTGATGGTTACGTTCTAAAATGGTTTACAGACTATCTTACTAATCGCTTTCAATCAACAAAGGTAAATGATGTGATATCACAAAAAAAAACTGTCATCTCTGGAGTACCTCAGGGTAGCGTATTGGGACCACTATTATTTATTCTTTACTTGAACGATATTAGCTATGTAAAAGAATGTGAATTTATAAGTCTTTTTGCAGATGATACTATAATAGTTACAAGTGACCAAAGTCAAAATACGGCAATTGAAAAGATTAATAACTCTTTGAAGAACATATCAGAATTTTTGAATATTAATAAACTAAAGCTGAATGTGCAAAAGACTGAGGCAATGATAATGACATCTAAATATAAATATAGTCAAATTGACATAGACCAGATCAATATAGAAATATTCAATGAGAAAATTGAAGTCGTGACAGAGATTAAATACCTAGGATTCATGATTGATAATACTTTGTCATTAAATAATCATTTTAATTATACATAAAAAAAAATTTAAAAAGCTTTTCTTCCTGCCTAGAGTCATCCTGTCTAGAGTCATCCTGTCTAGAGTCATCAATAACAGTTTATAGAACAATCATACAACCGCATTTTGAATACTGTGCTAGTCTGCTCGACTTAATGAGTAATAATAAGATTGCTGCTCTCCAAAAACTTCAGAATAGAGGTATGCGTATTGTGCTTAGATGTAACAGGTATACACCTACTCAATTGATGCTGAATGTGTTGAATTGGTTATCTGTTGAGGATAGTCTGTTCTATTTTTCAATGGCATTTATTTTTAAAATATTGCATAATTTATGCCCCGCTTACTTTGGGGAATATATAACATTTTGTCATCAAATACACAACCATGATACTAGGAACAATAGAGATTTTTATGTTATGAGAACTAATTATGCTAAAACCATGAATTCTTTATTCCACCAAGGACTTCTGATATATAACAAGCTTCCAAACCACATAAAAGAATGTTCAACACTTTATTCTTTCAAATCAATGCTACTTGAGTATATTAGAAATAAGTTTAAATAATTTGAATCTATTATATTAGTATATATATATATATATATATATATATATATTGTAAAAAATGTAACGTAATTGTATATTATTATTATATTATGTAACGTATTTGTATATTAGGATTTCCTTCCTATTTAAATAAAGATTTTCATTTTCATTTTCATTTTTATTATATCCCTACCATATCTAACGGGTTCAGGCGCTACTCCCTCGCGACTTTCCATTACGGAGGAACTTTTGCCAATGGTTTCCTCAAAAAGTATATGAAACTCCATTATTTGATACTGAAATTTTATTCACCAATGAAGCCAATTTTTCTAGAAACACCATCCAAAACTTCCACAATGATCGTTTTTGGGCTGAAGAACACTCACATGCAATCTTGGAATCCCGTCACCAGGAACAGTTTTCTGTTGACGTGTGGGCTGGAATATGAGGTGATTATTCAATTGGGCCCTATTTTCTTCATGCGAAGTTGAATGGGCGTAACTACCGGTAGTTTCTCGAAGAAGAATTGCCAGCTTTGATAGAAGATGTTGCCATTTTAGTGAGGAATCGACCGTGGTTTATACACGACGGGGCGCCAGAGCACTGAAGTGCTCTGGCGCCCCAATATTAAACACAGAACTCATAGAACTAGAAGGCCAAACTAAGTGGAAGGAATTGATATGATTCATAACCACATATATAGATGGGACACACGTAATCATGCGCATATCATCAACAACATTGCCAGTTCATGTACTCGTACGAGAATTCAATATAATGGCATTATGATGTAATGTATTTACATTATATTCCCATTGAAAGATCCGAAACTACTCGTCTATCGATTACTCAGGATCCTTAAGTTCTTTTGTCATATGTATTCAGAAGATAATATACAAGTTAAGTAGAGTGCGTAACAAATGATGGAATCGTAATAAAAATTATGATTTCCTACAAACTCATTTGGCAACGCTGTTTACATCAACATCTGTTATTCAGTCTGACGACATTTTTATTCAGAGCCGGTCTTGCGTCTGTTGTTAATTTGTGTTCTTGATAGGATATTTGATATACTGAATTCTAGAAATCCATTGGGCAAATTCTACAAGGTTCCAATAAAGAAAGGCAACAAAGATTTATGGTGGACTCCAATTTTGGATTTCTCCATCACAATTAATTCAATTATTGGAATGTGTGAAGAATGCATTGACAAACATTAACATGTTGAAATACATGTTAACTTAACATTCCAAGTACTAATGTATTTTACATTAATAATGATTAACTTTTCAGGGAAAGAAATGGTTGGAATAAAAACCCAACAGCATTTCAGTTTTAGTACACCGAGGCTGATGGTGCAAAATGTTTATGGAAATTGTTTTACAGGACAATACTTCCATTTTAACAAATTCCCAGAAAAAAATCCTACCTGAAATAACATTTCATGAAATGCCTTTCATTAAAAAATATAATATATATATTAATGATAGGATTATTGACAATGAAGATTCAATTCCTTCCTACATTATCCAACTTGACAGAAAATGTTGATACTTTGCAGGTTTTGTAGTGAAGAGCATAAAAAAGTAAAAAAGTGTAAGGTGTTCCTTTCCGTACTGGAAGAAGAAAGAAAAGCAAGTGCAGATCTTGATTACTTCAAATTATCACATATAAAATACAGAACTGCCTCTTTTTCTGGATTAATCAAGACTTTTGCAGATGTTGTATGTTTACAGAGAGAAAAATCAAGCAAATAGTGGCAGAAGAAAAAAATATGGATGTTTTTGTAGAACTATTCTGGGAACTTTTTTCGAAGATAAAAATATTGTTTTCTAAATCAGATAAGCATGTTTTTGATAAAGCATATACGAGATGTGGCACAAAATGAAAGTGATAAAATTCATTATACACATTTACGGTAAAGTACGTTACCAAAGTGTTTGTTGCTTGGCAGAAAATGTAAGGAAAGAACTGAATAGGAAGAAGCTATCGAAAATTATACTTTTGTTCACATCAATAATATTATACCAATAAATTATGTTAAATCTTTTTTTTAATTATAGCGTTTATCAAAAAGTACTAGTAACTTAAAAATTGATGAAAAATCAACTTCATTAGTATACCTCTGATATTCTAAATCTGAGTTGTCCATTGGATGACAATTAAATATTCCCAATGGTTTTTTATGAGTGCGTGCGCGTGGGTAATAAATTTAGGAGTCTTGTCTAACCAACAAGACGAATCTCCAAGCTGAGGGCCGAGTTTCAATAGATTGCAGCTTGGAAACAGCTCTACCAGGTGCAACACCTTGCCAGGTACGCGACTCGTCTACAGACAACTCCGAGTTCCAATATCGAAAACTATGACAAGAAAGGATACGACCTTGGAGGCATTCAGGCATAATCCCACGGATATTAGTTTCGCACTACCGCCCGCACGAGCAAAGTTTCTTGATGACTTTTCTAAAACCGATTTTCTTTACTAACGAAAAACTTAACATTTCTTTTCGATAGCCCATTACAGGTTTCTCGATAGGCACCAACTTTTATCAAGGATAAATTTCATACACGCTATATTCATAGCATTCACATTTAAATTCCCCAATATTTTTACTTTCTGCCAAAATATTTTTTAGGTACTAAATACTTGGAAATTGTTTGTTTTACTTTAACTTCAAAACTGCAAGGGAGAAGTGAATTGTGATTGTCTCCATCATACCTCTTGAAATAATAATCAAAGAATAAAACCAAATTATCTTTGAAATAAAATATTTTATCGTGTGAAATACTGCATACAATTTGGTTCATGTCAAATAAATAATTCAGAGAATGGGAAAGTAAACTTCACAATAGCCACTAAAAATTATTCTTTGAAATTAGCCTTTCTTCCTGAAACCTTTCGGATATTAGGTTCAGAAATTCCTCATAATTTCAGTTGCACTCCACTATTCAATTCGATCTCAAGTACACCCATCTTCAGAAAGTTCTCATGATGAAAGTCAGTATGTTTAAGTTAATAGAGGTTATAAAGTTCACTGAAACCCCCCCTGTCATGGCAGCGGTTTTATTGCGCGTGCCCATGTGTGTACCATGCGGTACAGTAGGGCTCGTTCCAACAAAACGGTATTGGCCTTCTAGTTCTATGAGTTCTGTGATATTAAACCAAAAATTGCATTCCAAAATGTATGTAGATTACATTTTGAACTATCGTTTGGTTTTGGAAGCATGGGCTAAAAATTCAAATTTGTAATTTTTTTGAAATTATTCCATATTTTGACCACTGTATTTTTTGAAATAAAATTTTAATTTTTTTCCATTTGCACACATTCTTAAGTGTCATTTCGAGAGTAAACTGTGGAAATTTCATATGTTTATCTTGAAAATTTAAAGAATGGTAGATCTTTAATTGATTTTATAGAAAATTCTACTTTGACGTAACTTCATATACGTACTATTCCTATTCAATGTTTTTTTCACAACACCTCGTTGAAAACACAACACCTCGTTAGCTAATTTTTTCTTCCTTCATTCATATTTTTGTTAGTTTAATTTGATCAAATGGATCAAAAGTTATAACAAATTGAGTGAAGCGCGCTCGTGGCTACGTGTTCATCGAGCGATTTACTTCAGTGTTGCCGCCTCACATTGTAAGTTAGAAAAAAAAATCTACAGCTTACAGTTTCCATTTTAAAGAAAAACTTTATATACCTCCTTCATGTAAAATCTTCCATTCATTCGAATGGCACTATCAGTATTTAAAAAAAAAAATTTTTGAAGATATTCAATAAACAATGTAATTTGGCAAATTATTTGTTAAATAATAAATTAAGCACACATTTTACGGTTGGTAATTTTTCATATGTTGTTCCCAACATCATCACTAATGTACAGTAAGAAGTAACCGGAGTAACCCTAACTTTCTGAAGCTAAAATCTAATTGGAGATTTGGTTTAGCGGGAACAAGGATAAAAGTGGTCCAAATTTAAAAAAATGGCCGACGTTTTGACGTTTATTTATCGTCTTCTTCAGGTTTTCAAGGTCTGCACAGCATCAGTCTCATACGTATTTCCAATGAAGTAAAAAAATCCCGGATTTTCGACCATTATGTAGAATTTGAAGCTAAAATTAATTGGAGATTTGGTTTAGCGGGAACAAGGATAAAAGTGGTCCAAATTTTAAAAAATTGCCGACGTTTCGACGTTTATTTATCGTCTTCCTCAGGGCTTCAAGGCCACAGCATCAGTCCCATACGTATTTCCAATGAAGTGAAAAAATCCCGGATATTCGACCATTATGTAGAAATTGCGTCCTTCAAGTTAATTGGAGATTTGGTTTAGCGAGAACAAAAACAATAGAAGTAGTCCAAATTTAGAAAAATTGCCTATGTTTCGACGTTTATTCATCGTCTCCTTCAGGGCTTCAAGGTCCGCACAGCATCAGTCCCATACGTATTTCCAATGAAGTAAAAAAATCCCGGATTTTCGGCCATTATGTAGAAATTGCGTCCTTCATGTTAATTGGAGATTTGGTTTAGCATGACCAAGCACAATAAAAGTGGGCCAAATTTTAAAAAATTGTCGACGTTTCGACTTCATTGGAAATACGTATGGGACTGATGCTGTGCAGACCTTGAAACCCTGAAGAAGACGATAAATAAACGTCGAAACGTCAGCAATTTTTAAAAATTTGGAACACTTTTATTGTCCTTGTTCCCGCCAAACCAAATCTCCAATTAACTTGAAGGACGCAACTTCTTCATAATGGTCGAAAATCCGGGATTTTCTTACTTCATTGGAAATATGCATGGGACTGATGCTGTGCAGACTTCGAAGCCCTGAAGAAAACGATGAATAAACGTCGTAACGTCGTCAATTTTTCAAAATTCGGACCACTTTTATTGTCCTTGTTTCCGCTAAACCAAATCTCCAATTAACTTGAAGGACGCCATTTCTACATAATGGTCTAAAATCTAAATTACTCCACTAATAATCTAATTTCGAAAAACTAAACAGTCATTCCCGCAAGTTTCATGCAACAATTCAACTTTTTGGCAGTCTCGAGCCGTCAGAATATAGTTTGGATGTTTCTTTTATTATTATTTGAAACATTTCAGTTTGAACCAGAAAAAAGATACCCAGCTAGCAACCGTGGCCATAAAAACGTTTTATGGCTTCTGTTGATGGATTCTAAACTTCAACAGCTAGTTTTTTTATTGACCTCAGATACCTTTCGAATACAACACAAATCACAGGGCGATTCGTTCAGTTGAGACCTCAATCTATGCAGACTCACCTTTAGACGTGAAACTGAACGACCTCATCCTGTAAGAATCCTCGTCCTCTTCTTCAGTGTTACTGTTACTCCTCCCGCGCGTCTCGGGCACGTCCAAGAACGCAGTGGACTTCCTCTGGTACACGGAAGTACCCCTTCTTTGCGACCCCTTTCTTCTGATATGAGGCGAAACGTCGGGGGTGGTATCCTGATCGGTCAACTTGGGTTCACTGTTACTCTGACTCTTAACACCGTTCGAAGAATTAACGACCGCGCGGCTCTTAACTGACCTACGGTTGGTCATCCTGGCACTCTGCGATCTCGCGGCGGGTCTTCTCCTCCGGCCGGCCTCCGGAGAAGCCCCGGAAGGAGGAATCGCCTCCAGGCTGGAAGCGTGACTCGTGGCGCAAATCGACATTGAGCGTCCTTTGGCGCGAGGCAGAACGTGCGGCCTGTCGTCCGTCATGGCGTGTACTGACGCTCCGCGACGCTGCGTTCGACGCCGGTTGTTGCCCGGTGAGTTCGCGGTTATTTCGGGATCGACGTTCATTTCTCTTACTCCGTAATTTCTCTCCGGTCAGTCGGATGGGAAGCCTTCGTCACGGGAGGTGATTTATCGGGTCGGCGCGCAAAGGTGATGAGAGGGGTTTTTTTCTCCGAGAGTTTGAGAAATTGGCGGAAAAGGAAGCTTTCATTAGGGGACGGAAGAACTTGCTCGATTTGTCACTCGATCTTCTGTGAGAATACGCATTGGTGTAGGTAATTGGGTATCAGAAATTCACTGATAGATCGAATGATGTTTCGTAGATGAATTCAATTCGATTCAATTCAAAATATGCCTTAAATCGTTTTTGTTATGATAAACATTTTTTTTCTTTCTTTTAATAATGAAATTCATCCAAACTATTTATATTTGTAACCTTTTAATATTGGGAATATACCCACAATTTTTTTATATATTCTTTTGTTTTCTATTTGCTCTAGTTTCCGTTATTACTCACTTGTCTTTACGTTACCAAAATATGTTCTGTTGTATATTTATTTATTGTGAGATATTGTCTAAATTATCTTAATACGATAATAGCGATTACTAATTATACATATTGTGTAGTTGCTTAAATGTATGTAGAATAAAAACTTTTTAACAAAAAATTAAACCGACGAAAAAATTAACTGAATAGCAAAAAATAAAATAAACCTTCTTAGTCTAAATGATAATTGAGCTCCTAAACTAATGTAAGTAACTGATTTTGAGTCGGCGCCAAACAAACAATTATCGAAGATCATTCTCTATGAAAGAAGTCATCAAAACGCAGCCGTGCATCTCGCTGCCATCATTTTACGCTTTACCTCATTCAATTGCTAGTTTGTTTGGCGCCGACTCAAAATCAGTTACTTACATTAGTTTAGGAGCTCAATTATCATTTAGACTAAGAAGGTTTATGTTTATTTATTTTTTGCTTTTCAGTTGATTTTTTCGTCGGTTTGATTTTTTGTTAACAAGTTTTTATTTTTTACTTTTCAGTTCCGTATTTCGTCGGTTTAATTTTTTGTTAAAAAGTTTTTATTTTTCAATTTTTTGTCTAACTACTACCTACTTGTTTTCTGATTACTTCCAAAATACTTACTTACCCACCTTACTTCAACTATTACCAGTTAAATAATATGATCATCTACTTTTACTATTTGTTGTAATATAAATTATTTTCGTTGTTCTGATTAGTTTATTTCATTACTTTGTATATCATTCCATCCTCTCATGAAATATACTGATTTTGACGGAACAAGAATAATGTCAGTAGCGATCTGTCATTGTCAACTACGTATGTGTGTGCTAATGGTCACTAGTGATAAATCAATTAATCCCCTATTTTTCTACCCGAAAGGGTGGTTAATTCCTTCCGAAATCCAAATATAAGGTATACCCTATCTATTAAAAAAAGAATCATCCAAATCGAAGAACCCAATACAAAGTTATGTCTGATAGAATCGGTTAACGGACCAGAATTCAGAGGGTGAGTGATCAATATCCTTCATTTCGCTACCCTTAGGGGTGGATTTCATCTTTTAAATTCAAATGGGACCAAAGTCGAAGTACGCCCTATCCACTGAAAAAAGAATTATCGGAATCGGACGCCTCAGTAAAAAGTTATGCGCGATCATACATAAAGAAATATGATGGAAAAACATAAAATATACGGGTCGAATAGAGAACCTCTTCCTTTTTGGTTTCGTCGGTTAAAAACAAGTCAAAATGAACTACACTTCTCAATAGCTCACATGAGCTTCAGCATACATGAAAATCATTCCATATAAAATAGTATATTTTTGAGTATTTAAACATGTATGTATTCGAGAAATAAATTATATTCTATTCTATTCTATTTATTGTTATGAGTATACAGGGCTTTTCACGTGAGCGTTAATTAGACGTTTCTGGCAAACCAGACAACGGATCAACCTGAAAATTTCACAGTATGCATAAATTAATATGTTCTACACGCCTAGAATTTTGGACGATGCGGCATTGCCGCTTCTACTATAAAATAGCGGCTACTTCGATTTTTCAAATAGAACACCCTGTATATAATATCATATTATGATTTTTTATCCTTTGTCAACCCTTTAGCAGTTTTACAACGATTTCGTTTTTTTTTACCAAACATGTACTTTTTATAAACGCTGATAATCTTGAACTCTCTGGTACTAAGACGATCAAATTCGGAATGGAGTGGAGTGATACCATAAGGATCTTCACTTCGAGTCATATTTTTATTTGCCCCAATGGGGTCTTTAAAAAATGCAGATACTTTGTTCACATGAAAAAATTAGTGGAAGTCATTTTTTTCAAATAGAACACCCTATATATTTCCACATTTTTAAGCTCTACATCCAATTTTAGATTGACTTTGTTCAGATAATCCTATTTCGATTTCGAACCGTTTTCGAGATGAACTGTTTCAAACAGAAAATGACGTGGTTTCCTTGTATATTCATCACTTACTTTCGAAATTTAACATCTATTTTATACTACGTAATATTTCTTCTCGATTAAGTTTTTCAACAGTCTCAAATCAGTCGATTCAAAATTGATATGAACCTTAGAAAAAGTTACAATTTGTATGCATTGAGGTATTGAGAGAGTGTCTCTACCGTACAACATTGCAAATTAATATTTTTAAATAGTGTGCTTTGGAAAAATTAATGATCCAATTTTGAAACGTCAAACTTTCGTTGGTGGTTTTGACCATAGAGAAACTAAAAATAAAGAGAGTTGTCAAACCTGCAGAAAAAGTTGGCACCACGTTTAGACAGTGGCGACTCGCAACTGGCCGAACTAATTTAGTACAGTTGGTAAAACAGATTTCTCTTCAGTTAGCGATTGAGATAAGGCGGGTTTTTTAAATGTATTACTTTAATATGGTTGATATGGTATATATTTTATAAGTGATCGATTTGATTTTCTGTATTTCATATTGATGGTTGTATCATATGAAATACAGGAATAGCAAATCGATCACTAATAAAATATATACAGTAATCGATTCGTAGGATGTTAGTTCGTGGTTAAAATAAAGTTTCAAAATAAATCTTTGTTTCATGATATCAAGGAACAAAATTAAAGTTCTTATAAAATAAGAATAATAAGTTAAACACATTTTATTTTATCTAAGACAAAACAATAATAAAACTTTGAAAAACAACAAAATTAAAAATATTCTTCAGTCATCATGAAATCAACCAAAATGAAAACAAATTACATTTACAACATACCTTCAATAATTTTGTTAATTTATTAGCACAAAGAATAACGAGTAGGTATAACAAATACTCCAGTTTGATGATAATCATTAAGTAGACCATGTACTTCGTACTTCCTCAAATGGTGATAGGAAATGGAAACTTTTGGATGGAAATAAGTAACAATTCGTGGAAAAAATTCTGCAACTGATGGATGGCAATAAGTATCAGTTTGCGAAAAGCAGCTTATATTTTACCTTGTAAAAGAATATTTCCAGGAATTTCAGCGTCAACTCGAATAACAAAACATTCTATTTTCGACGTTGGGTTCCGAATTCAAGTCCATAGTATAATTTCTATCATTAATTTTTCGATGACAATAACAGCAGAATTATTCTGAAATTATTACGTGGTTTGTCATTTTCTGACAAACGTCGAAATTGGAAAATTATCATGTCTTCATTCGTCTGTCAATTGCGGGTAGCGCCTCCATGCGCGACTGGCCGTACCAAAAACTTGGTGGTCAAGATCGCCAATGTTTCAAACAGTCTCTCTATTTTTAATTTGTCTATGGTTTTGACTGATTGTGATACCAATTATAATAGAAAAATGACAAGATTAGGTTACAGTAATGGAGATTTCTTGAATTTATTAATAATGTATGGTGAGTGCAATAGAATGGCAAGTAGAACATGCCGAGTATTTCATGAAAGATATCCACAACTTCCGAAGCCAAATAATAATGTGATAAATCGACTACTGAAAAACTGTAGGTTGAATGGAACCTTTCGTGCAAAAATCATTGGTAGAAAGCCTGAATTGGATGATAATGACAATGGCATAACAGTTTTGGGATTTTTTCATGCATTTCCAAATGCTTCTCTGCACGAGGCTGAAAGGGAGATAGGTATATCCTACGTGACAATTTATCGCATTTTTAATAAGCACAAATGGCATCCCTATAAATTCTACTGTGTCCAACATCTGAAAGAGACTGATTTGCCTCGTAGAGTGGAATTCTTTGAATGGTTACTTGTCAAGACTCAAGAGGATGAACATTTCCTTGACTGTATCATATGGACAGATAGGCCAAGTTTACAGAAAATGAAGTTTTCAATAGGCACAACAGTCATTATTGGGCGCCAGATAATCCCCATGTCGTTCGCCAATGGGGTTTTCAAGAAAGATGGCAATTTAATGTATTTTGTGCTATAAAGAATGGGTCAATTTTTTATATCGAGTTTTTTATAATAATTTGAATGCCACAAAATATGAAGATTTACTGAGAAATGGAATTCGAATGATTTTAAATTATAGGCCAGAAAGAGAACGTGTCTGGTACCAAATGGATGGTGCTCCACCCCATAATTCTCGTTCAGTAAGCGAAGCTTTAACTGAAATCTTCGAAAATGGATTGGTAAAATGGACGTTTTCGTTGGCCTCCTAGAACACCAGATGGAAATCCATTAGATTATTTCGTGTGGGGTTCCATTAAAAATATGGTTTACTCCAACCCAGTAACAACAATGGAAGATATGAAATCGAGAGTTAGAACTGCTTTCAATAGTTTAACCATTGTATATAGGCTAACTCCAGACTCAATCAGAAGCGCTACACATGAAAATCTTTTGAAGAGATTACATGTTTGTTTAAGTGGAGGTGGAGATGTGTTCGAACATATTCTGAAATACGCTGACAATTGAATTAACTTACTAATTCATGGAATTATTTTCAGTTCGTGTGTCAGCGTTAATAAAACTATTGTTTGAAGAGAAATTCCATTTGATGGTTGACGAGTATTTTATTAATTATTCATTCATTGTATTATCTGTGACTGATGAAGGAACATCGAACGGAATCTGTTAAATTTCGAAAATAAGTGATGAATACAAGGAAACCACGTCAGTTTCTGTTTGAAAACGGTTCGAAATCGAAATAGGATTATCTGAACAAAGTCAATCTGAAATTGGATGTAGAGCTCAAAAATGTGGAAATATACAGGGTGTTCCATTTGAAAAAATTGACTTTTACTCATTTTCTCATGTGAACAAAGTATCTGCATTTTTTGAAGACCCTGTATGAGGCAAATAAAAATATGACTCGAAGTGAAGATCCTCATGGTATCACTCCACTTCTTTTCGAATTTGATCATCCCAGTACCAGAGAGTTCAAAATTATCAGTTTATAAAAGTACATTGGATTAAAAAAAAGCGAAATTAATTTATATCTTCTAAACGGTAACAGATAGGTATAGGTACATGAAGTTGTTGACAAATTGATAAGAAATCATAATATGATATTATATACATGGTGTTCCATTTCAAGAATCAAAGTAGCCGCTACTTTATAGTAGAAGCGGCAACGCGTGTGGATCATATTAATTTATGGATTTTGTCTGGTTTGCGAGAAACGTCTAATTAACGCTCATCGTGAAAAGCCCTGTATATAACAGCCTTATGGAATAAATTCGTTATTTCAGTTATTGTGCACATTTATAAAAAATCCCGAAATACAACAATTTCAGATTTTGAAATGTCATCCTGCAATGAGAAAATTCCCTCCCTACTTTCAACCCCCTTCGAGTGACAGTTACAACCCCCAAATATTTAAATGAGAAGTAGGGGCATGTGTTACATCATTGAAAACGTCTCTTAAATTCATTCTCTATGCAAAAATGCTATTTTTTCGAATTCTATGCAGAAATTAAAAAAAATCATCTGAATGAGGTAATTTGCTCCAACACGCTGAAAAATACAATTTTAGTAATTGAACCCACAACTTCTATCGTGAAAAATTCGGGACAACCCTGAATTAACACTTCAATCCAATATCTGTCCTATTTATGGATTGAAATTAACTTCTACAATATCAGATTAGGTAGTATCAAATTAGGAATATCACTGTAGCATCACCACCCATTTAGGTACTGTCCTGATTATTTCCTGTTTTGAAATTAATTTTATGAAAACTACCAAATGTCAAAAAATTATTATCAGACAGATGTTAATAGATTTGATTCAATTCTCATATTATCTATCATCATGAAATTCGTTATTATAATGACAGTCTGATAGCCCATTGAAAAAGTTACCATGGCAATGTTAGTTTTGTTTCAATTGTTGTGGGATCATAACCGCATGACAGTAGTTGTCAGTGTTATACTTGTCGTTTGAATTTCGTCAACTGCAATTCAAAAACATGGTTCGTTTAACAGAAATGCACAAAAGAACAGTTCTGCAGATGATTGGTTACGGAGACAACACTCGATCACAGATCGAAGTTGCTCGCCTATTTCACGAAAAATGTCCGGATTTGCCGCCCATATCCCAAGGGACAATAAGTAAAATAGAAAAGCAATTTCGCGAGCTTGGACATGTGAGGCAGATGAAAAAAGCAACTTCCAAAGCAATAAATATTGATACCAAATTGGATGTACTGCTTGAGTTTGAAGAAAACCCACATACTTCGCAACATTGGAGCTCATGGAAGATGATTTTCGATCGAAAAACGTATTTTTGTGAACAAATGTTGGATAACAATGTGATCCAATTGGAACATATTTTGTTTTCTGATGAGTGTACTTTCACGCTTCACAGACATGCTAATCGTCAAAATTGCCGCTACTGGTCTACGGAAAACCCTCTCTGGATGAGAGAAGAAAATACACAATACCCTCAAAAGGTTAATGTTTGGGCAGGGATAGTTGGAAACCATGTCATCGGTTCGTTTTTCATCGATGGTAATTTGAATGGGGATACTTATTTAGCAATGCTCCAAAATAACGTTGTGCCTACTTTGGCAAACTCATATCCTGATCCAGAATATGATATGGTTTCAACAAGGTGGAGCATCGCCACATTACCAAATCAATGTCTGGCAGTACATACATCGAATATTTCCAAATCGGTGGATAGGGAGGCGAGGATGGATTGGATGGCCAGCACGATCACCTGCTCTTACGCCATTGGACTTTTTCTTATGGGGATAACCATTTAGTTGACTTAAAAAAAATAAAGCTTGCGATTGGGTCGGTCACACCACAGATGTTCCATAACGTTAGAAGACAGTTTTATCGAAGATTAGGATGTTTCCAAGACGTTCGAGGCGATGGCAATATGAATGGGGATAATTATTTAGCAATGCCCCAAAATAACGTTGTGCCAACTTTGGCAAACTTATATCCTGATCCAGCAAACCCACAAGTTCCACCAGGATGGAGCACCTGCTGATAGATTTAGTTGACTTAAGAAGAAGAATAACGCTTGCGATTAGGTCGGTCACACCACAGATGTTCCATATCGTTAGAAGACAGTTTTATTTAAGATTAGGATGTTGCCAAGACGTTTTGAGCACATGAGATATTTTTTATGACACTTGGTAAATGATAATATATTTTTATTCCGTTGTAAATAATTGAGTTCTTAATCAGAGTGGTACGGGGAATTATCAGTTTGATCAGACCACTCTGTAGTGTGTTATAGTTAGTCGAGACTAGCTGGAGTGCATTTTCGTTCTTATGAATCAGATGAGCTGTTTCTAAGATGTACATACAATGTACCGTTAATATTTTACTTTTTATGAATAAGCCTCTACAGGAGGTTCTGAAATTTGCTTTACACATATATCTTAAGGCTCGTTTTTTTAAAACAAAACACCTCTGGAATACTTGGTTGCTGCAGAAAGCTATTCCATATCTTAGGTGGGAATCCAGTAGAGCAAAATAAGCTATTCTAGTTCTGTGGTAATGGTTCTGATTTCAAAGCATCCAGAAGCCAGTTTTTCACACAGAGCGGCCACATGTTCGTAAAAATGTAATTTAGTATCAATAAATAATCCCAGAAATCTAGTTGATAATCTGCTTTTTTTTTCCTCATTGCTGACGTCCTGGTTTGGGACATTGCAGCGGAAGGACAGGATATTAGTTTTTTTATATGAAGGGAGAGTAGTGATATTCACACCAATTTCCAATGATTTCTATATCCTGCATTATGATGACTCTAATATTGTTTCATTCATTTCTAGCCAAGAAATAGTGGTGTCATCAGCAAGTAACGTAATTTTATCTCTGATGGCTAAAATAGCCATATCGTTAACATAAAGTAGGAATAGGAGAGGGCCAAGGGCGGATCCTTGTGGCACTCCATGTTTTCCCAGCTCTCAAACCACTGGAGTTCACTCTTTGTGATTACGTAGTGATGCAACTTGCGCAGCAGTATTCCATGATTCACGCAATTGAAGGCCTCAGAGAAGTCACAAAAAACTGGGAATCATGAGTGCTCTTACCCGACTGAAATCCAAATTGTGTTTCTGATCATATTTTATTCTCTAACAGGTAGTCCATCTTTAACAAGTAACTCTATTATTCTAGCTAGTGTGGGTATAAGCGCAATAGGTCGGTAGTTTTTCGGATCTGTTGAGTCTCCACCTTCAAAAATGGGGCTAACTAGCGACTGTTTAAAAAACGTAGAGAATTTCCCGCATCTGAATGAGTCGTTTATAAGGGTTACAAGCAGTGATAGTGCCGTATCGGGGAGATTTTGGAGAACCTTTGCTGATATATCATCGATACCTGATGCAATTTTTCTTTTTGATATTACAAATAATGGATTTTATCTCAGAGATGCTGGTGATTGTGAGATGAAACGCCCCATTTGTTCCAACAGGGTGCATGAAATCAAGTGGATCATGAATTGGATTCATGTTACTCGTTATTGCTCGGCGAGAGTGCAATAATGATTGTTGAGAGTATCCGGATTCAATGAGGTTGTAGTGCGTGCAGTTGTGAAGTATCATCCATTGCTGGCGTACCTCCAGGATCAATTCTGGCAATAACACCTCTTCGACTACATCAGAAATACTGATAGTTACTTTGAACACCTATGTTGAAAACTACTTTCCCTTGGAAGCCTAATCAGGCAAACACTCCCCACACCCTGACAATCTTTTCAACAATAGCTTAAGAAAAATGAGAGAAAATCTTACGCCATTGAATTTGTTTATCGATTCATCTAGTAGTGAAATGAATGAACATACAGGGTATACGTAGAAAGAAATATTGAAGCTGATATTAATGACCACTAATAATTGACTGCAAAATCATTGTCCCAACGTATCTTTCCTTGGGGCAAGACGAAACATAATGAAAATCAGGCTATTTCTGTGATTAAATAATAGACGAAATCATTACAATAAGGTTACCACGTCCATTACAATAAAGTAATTCCTTGATCAAGGTAGTACTCAGACGATTTTCTTAGGAACATGTTGAAATCGAGATATGATATGAATAAAATATCATTCTTCAATTCCCCAAACTTTGAAATTTTTCTTGTGTTTAGTTTTTGAGATTTGTAATAACGTGCAAGGTATAGCAAATCACTACAGAAATATATCTAAAACACACAATGAACCGCTCTTACGATCGATTAGAAAAACTGAATACTCATTTTCTACTAAAAAAACGAAACTACTATCACAATTCTTGAATCAATTCTTGTGTTTTGTTCTCGAATTATTCAATAAAATAAATACGAAAGTACATACGTTTTTTGACAGCAAGTACGTTGTAAAACGAATAGGGAAAGAATGCACTCGGCTGCTCGAGTTGTTTTCCGTTAGAACGTCACAATTTGAGCAGCGAATCGACCAAATCGCATCGATTCCTTGTCGAATATCTTTCTCGATATTTTTTAGGGATAATGTATTTGTACATGAACAGCAAATTGAACATTCGGCCAAAGTGTCAAAATTGGCGATTGAGTGAATGAAATATGTTATTGAGGTTCTGATAACCGTTTGTAATAAATCTAAAATTGTGAAAATTGACTAAGTGACTATTTAAATAAAATTGTTATGTTGTGGTTACCTTTCCCTTTGCCAGTATATCTACTATAGATTCCGAACAGTGTTTAAGTTAAGATAACGACAATTCTGCCTGACTGTATGTGCAATCAAAAGCAACCGGAACCCATTTCCAAGGGCTGTAATTGAAGCCTACAGACCTTTGGATATTTCAATTAAGTCAAAAGATCAGAACTCTAGACATTCCGTATCTCCATATGTTGCTACCCCTGGTAAGTGGAGTAAACCAATATAAAATCTGGCGCCCGAGGGAAAAGTTGAGTTTAAAAGTAGTTGGAATAAGTGCCTGGGCGTCATAAATGAAGTAACGATTTCTAGGGAAAATAGTAGTATTCCCGACCCTAGAAAATTGCATTACACCCGTTCTAGAATACTATTCCCATGTGTGGGGATCGGCACCCAAGCACACATCGAAGCCGTTGAATTCAGAAAAGAGCAGCCGCAATGGTTGACGATGCCATCTCGACTTATTCTTATACAATGTTCTCTTTAGAGCATCATAGGGCTCAACTTTTCACGCACAACCAGCGGGATACTTGGACAAACGGCAATGCGAGAAAGGAAATAATTGCACCGAAACAAAAAGTCCTAACGAGTCCTACACAATTACAGTCGAACAAGTAGATAGCTCTTAGCGACAGGTGGCTCTACTCATTCAGTCCAATCACACTCGAAGCCCGCCCTAGAACAATTTCTCAAATAGGCGGCGGCGTGAACCAATATTCGAGCAGGATTTCTTGCAGAGTTGTTTTTTTTTCAATGATTCGTGGATAGTGTTTTGAAATTGAGTTGGGTGGTGTCATCAACAACTTGGATAAGAACCTAGAAGAAGAACTTGGAAGATAAAAAAAGCATCGGGCAAAAAAAGAAACATTTGACAAATTATTGTAATCATAAAGAAGGTGAAAAATGTGCTATAAAGAAGAGCTGAAGTCCGAATAAAACTAGTTTCCGACAGTTCATATGACGAGCCGTTGATTAAGGAAGCTGTAAAGAAGAAAACATTTGTTTGAAGATTGTAGATGATGTGGTAAATTACTCTCATTTCGGACGTCCATCCCCAGATAGCACACAATATCCCCAGGAATTCCCAGTTTGATCATCCATCTCTTCCAGAGGACATTCCTACTATGTATCCCACCAATGTCTGTGGGATATCATAAAACTCCTAATTGGAACCGTAGGATCTCCCAAATCAGTGTCCGAACCATGACCCGTAGACCTCCCAACTTGTCCTTTTGGACATTCTCAAACGCTGTCCAGGTGATATCCCTAGAATATCCTCAAGTGATCATGATCGGTCTTGGTGGGACGTTCCCGGTAACATATCCTTATCGTGTCCTCAGTACTTTTTATTACATACTTCCTGAGAAAATCGCAACATTATCCCCATTGTTTCCCTAGGATATCCTTACTTTGCCTAAAATTGCTGAGACGAGGGCAAAAAAGTGTGACGTCACTGTCAGGTTGGTACTCCTGACTTACTTCCAAAAAAATTTCATTTACACATAAATATCTATATGGACATTTTTATATTCTAGTATCTACAGTATTTTCAAAAATTATCGAATATCAATATCATTCCTGTGATGAACAAAATAATAATAGATTCAAGAACACTATCCCATATATATATATATATATATATATATATATTGATGATTATTATTGCTAATAACTTGATTAATTATGATAAGTTTGATTAATTGATTTATTTTTATTTAAAAATTTTCAAAAGAAATACTTATCATAACAGCAATAACATATCCGGCTATGTTGCTTACTCTTTTTCAAATACTCTTTTACCTGTATTCTTTTACCTTATCCCAGTTCAGTCGGTACGCCTATGGAAACATTATATAACTCCCTTTTGAAGCAGGATTCAGTGGTGCCATCTCGTTGTTTTGCTTGAAGTCAATATTCTATTTTGTGGAAATATAGGTTGTAGTATGATCGAAAGATAAATAACGAGTCCAGAAAATGGTAAAATAATATTTCTTTTATTCAAAACGAATCCTTAAATATACCTAGCCTGTCTTAATTTTAATTTTTCTATCAACCAGTGAAATAGAAATGTTAAAACCTTTTCTCATGCGCAATAAAGTAACTAGCAAATATGAATGCTTGTGGGCTATACCAAGTTTATGAGCAAGAATAAGAAATAACGTTCAAATCAATGGATAAAAGTCATCAAAAGTACCCGAAAGAAGAGTCTGACACGAATACGCTCACTTTGTTAGTTTTGGTTTGAAAAGTACCTGTTATTCGTCTCTCTTGAGTATTCTCGCGAATCCTGGCTAAAGGAAGTTGCAGTTTCACTGATTCAGGGCCCCCTTTTTGCTGTATTCTGAAGGTGAGTGGTTTTTCTTGGTCGTATTTACGCCTGTTGGTTTCTTGATTTGGGCATTGATTGTCGAATAGCTGTTACACTTATGTTGTTGGTGTATCTTGTAGTTGCAAATGAGAAAAATTTGTTACGGCTTTCTTTCCGAAATTAGTTTTTTATCTCCCACAAATCCTGGTTATTTTTTTTCCTGGCAACCATCACTTTTGTTTTTTCTCACAAATTTTAGGTTTTTACTCACTTTCTATGACACTTTTCCTTATTCTAAACTATGCTTTGGATTTTATATACAATTTACATGTCTATACCTCACATAATATATATAGAGTTGGCTAAAATTCATATCTGACAATTTTCTGTACTCAAAATTTTATATTTTATCATTTTCCATCAAAATTTTGACATGTCGCTGTCATGTTTCCTTCTGATTTGATTTTAGCATACAAGATGTTCCAACTTGAATATAATTTTTTTCTACTTTAGATCTAAAGTTTATTTATGAATTTTAATTTCTATATTTTTTTATAGGTTGTGCAAATTAAATGAATTGTTGGCAACATACTTATGACAATAGAAAAGCTAGACTACAATACACACAAAAGAGACATCTGCGTCGACTAGAAAATGGTACAAGGTTTCAGAAAAGCAAAATGTACAGAAAAATTGAAAAACAAACATAGCAGGTATTTATGTGATACATAAGTATCATCATATCACTTTTTATTCTTTTTATATTGAACAAATATTTCTTATCATAAAAAAATATATATATATATATATATATATATATATTTATATATATATATATATATATATATATATATATATATATATATATATATATATATATATATATATATATATATATATATATATATATATATATATATAAAATCGCATAGTCATTTCATGTACACAGGGTGAATAAAAATGTAAAGTCCAAGTTTTTTTTTTCAATGAATACACTATATTTCGAGAAGAAATCGGTTAATTTTCATGATTTTTTTATATACTGTTCGGTTTGTAGTCCGAGATATTTTCATCAATATCAACATAGGTCTCCGGACTCGTTTGTCAGCTACATACTTTTGAATGTTCGGATTTTATTGATACCCATAACCTCCATCGGAGACAGAAATGGGCTATTTTCGAACAATTACTTTTGTTGAAAAATATTCGCAGTAGAATAGTACGGTACCTATTCCAAAAATGCAATACCTCATGGTGAATGCAATGTCTTTCATTCGAAAGCCCCCCTGTTTCCAAAGAAACTAGAGAAATATTTCATATGATTTCTGTGAACTGTGGGGTTTCTACAAAATAGGGGATACTTTCAAATCAAGCCGACGAAAACCTGGGAATGAGATATTTGGCATACAATCATGAAATGAATGATGTAGCTATTATACTTCCCAAAATTCTACAAGAAAGTCCGCGGTAGTAAATATCTGAGTTTTGTGGATATTTATTCAATCAACTAATTTTGGAATGTGTTTCAATATATTCCACACATAAATAAAAAAATATTAAGACAAACTTTTATTGAGTTGCACTAAGAAGAAAAAAATAATTTCTTTAATTGCTCTAAAAAGGAAAAAATTATTTCCTCAGGGGTGTCACATTATTCTGTAACAGATTAAAAATCTTATCACTCAAGAATGCATATTTGTATTCAAACTGAAAACATTGCGCCATTCATTTGTTGATTGTATGCCAAATATCCCATTTCTAGGTTTGTCGTCTTGATTGGAAAATATCACCTATTTTGTAGAAACCCCACATTTCACAGAAATCATATGAAATATGTCTACAGTTTCTTTGGAAATAGGGCTTTCAAATGAAAAACATTTCATTCACCAGGTATACCGGGTGTTTCTCCAAGGTGGATCACTCCAATAACTTTTTCATTATTGAAGGTAGAAACTCGAAATTTGGGGATTGTGTATTGTAGTTCAATTAACATTTTTTGACATACTTACTTGCTTTGCCGTACTTCCGGTTTGACTGGAAATGACCCCAACTTTCGATTTTCAAACGGGACTTCTTATATATTTTTACTTATTTCGATCGATAATGACATTCTAAATCCAACAACACCTCACTTGTCAACATTTGACAAATAAAGTAGTTTTTATTCTAATTTTTATTTTTTGATCTAGAATGCCATGGATCGTGTAAATCGCTTCATTCTTGATCAAGTAACATGGGAAAAATACGACTTTGAAGCTTATGACTTCACAGTCGTTTGAAGAATTATTTAAAAGTCGCAAGTTAGTCCGTCAAGGTTCTAAATTTTAAATTCACGGCAAAGTTCAACTCTTTCAATTGTTGCGCGCACCACATTGATTAGCTGTTCCGCAGTGATGTTCTGGAATGCCACCCTTACTTCATACTCCAGTTCTTCACGAGTAGCTGATGCTGTGTTATACAACTAATTTTCAATTTTTCCCCAGAGAAAAAAATCTAGCGGAGTGACATCTGGTGATCTAGAATATGAAAAAGAAATAATACATTATGAAAATATATGACAACTTAAGAATGTACCTCGCAGGCCACTGAATAGGTCCATAAGTGCCAATTCACTTTTCTGGTAAGGTGTCATTCAAATGTTCTCTTACGACTTGAGAAATGTGAGGTGGCGCTCCATCTTGTTGAAAATAGATGTCAACTTAGTTAGCCAGTGGCAAATCTGTAGATATCTTTCCGCAGTAAGTTGTCCGTCGAAAATTATTGGCCCCAAAAGTTTTCCTACGATAATACCCATCCAGCAATTGAAACCAAATCACTCTTGAAAATTTCCTTCTTGCATCAGATGTAAATTTGTTTCAGACCAGTACGTTTTATCATTCCGATTGAACAGACCCAAGTTGGTGAATCGAGTTTCATTTGAAAAAATAATTTCAAATGGATAACGTACATCTTCTCTGTATTTAGTCGAAAACCAGTTGCAATAAGTTAATCTTCGGTTGTGGTCGTTATCGTAAAGATGTTGGTGTAGTTGGTTCTTGAATGATCGATAATTAATTATATGAAGAATTCTCCAAACGGACGAATAACTTATATCACACTCAGAAACAATTTGGCGAATTGACGCCGTACAATTCACTTCAACATAAGCCAACACGTCTACTTCTTTTTCTACACTGACGATGAAGTTATTGGCATTTTTTTCTGGTTCATTTCGCATTTTCCTTTCCAGTTTTGGAAAATAATGCCGAGTGGGATGGCGACGATTGGGAAATCTCTGAGCATAAATTCGAGCTGCATCAGTTGCATAAAAAATAAATTTGTAAATCCGTAAATAAGCAACATGTCAATTTTCTCGTTTCTAGTATAATTTTCCATATCAAATTATAAACTACGCAACAAATAAATTTTTAAGAGTGGCAGCATATTCATTAGCGTATTTGTTTAGGTAGTCCTAGCAACAGCTTCAATTGTTTGTCACGGATAACTAGAATAACAGGACTTAGTGCATAAGTATACCGTATACGTATTATTTGTTATTGGGTATGATCGCTTCACGCAATTATTTAGAAAAACAGTGAAAGTGAAAGTGTGTGGCATCAAATTATTCGTAAGAAAGTGATCTTTCACAAAAATCCGACGAGCCACCCTTTTCATTTGAAAAAAACAAGTTAACTGGAAAAATTCACATTTTCGACTTTTAAATAATTCTTAAAACGACTGTGAAGTCATACGCCTCAAAGTCGAATTTTTCCCATGTTACTTGATCAAGAATGAAGCAATTCACACGATCCATGGCATTCTAGATCGATTTTTTTTTTATATAAAAATGACTTTATTTGTCAAATATTGACAAGTGAGGTGTTGTTGGATTTAGGATGACATTCTCGATCGAAATCAGTACAAATATATAGGAAGTCCCATTTAAAAATCGAAAGTTGGGGTCATTTCCGGTCAAACCGGAAGTACAGCAAAGCAAGTACATATGTCAAAGAATGTAAATTGAACTATGATTCACAACCCCCAAATTTCGTTTTTCCATCTTCAATAATAAAAAAGATATAGGGAGGAACCACCTTAGAGAATCACCTGTTATAAGGCATTGTATTTTTGGAATAGGTACCGCACTCTAATCCGAATATTTTTCAACAAGAAGAATTGTTCGAACATAGCCAATTTCTGTCTCCGATGGAGTGTATGGGTATCAATAAAATCCGAACATTCAAAAGTGTATAGCCGACAAATGAGTCCGGAGGCCTATACTGATATTGATGACAATATTCGGACTCCTCAAACCGTACATATAAAAAATTCATGAAAATTAATCGATTTTTTCTCGAAATACAGGGTATTGAAAAAAAAACGCATTTTTCTCAGAAACCTGGACTGTTTTTTTTTCTCAGCCTGTATACATTGAAGAATGTTTGATATATATATATATATATATATATATATATATATTTATATTTATATATATATATATATATATATATATATATATATATATATATATATATATATTGTTATGTAATAATAATTGTAAAAAAAAATTGTTGTTAATTTATTCTGCGTTGGACGACATATTGTTATGTAATAATGTAAAATATTTCTTATATTATCAACTTTTATTTTCCCTGTTTATTATTATTTGACCTATGAATTTATTTTTTTTGTTTCCAATTTTGATTTGTTTCTAATTCTTATTTTGTCTATCCTGCTCCGCGATGGGCGCCAAATTGTTATGAAATGATGATATATCAAATACATTGTTATTATAAAATGATGATTGCTAATAATTTCTGTTCTTAGTTGGGAGCCAAATTGTTATGAAATGTGATTTGTAAACATAATATGTTGTTGTTGATTTTTATCCCTCTTGTGTTCAAATTGATATGATAGATACATTATTTTCACCCTGTATAATATATTGCAATGTAATAATAATTGCTAGCTAACGTCACTGTTGCTAACGTCACGTTGCTGCCAATTGTTATCACTTTTCTTACCACGACTAAACTCAGTTGGTACGCCTTTTGTCTCAGATAGCCGGTTCAGGCAATAGAGCCACTGCTTGATGTCAAATTCAATCTATTCAATGTTTACAAGATCATTGTGAAAAACAAACGAGAAAATGTCGAAAAAAAATTATTTCCTTTATTCAGGAAAACTTATATTAACCTGGCCCACGATAGATAACTTATAGTATGGTCATTCTACAAATTTTCAAGAACAATCATGAGAAACGGTGATGAATAAAAATACACAACCTCACTTTTTACTTTGAAGGTTGAAAATTCTTTGTTAATTCAATATCAAAGTGAAATAGAGTTCTTCTGGTATGATACGAGTTATTTGTGATGTTATTCAGTTTGTGATGTGCACTAGAAAAGTTTATACCTGACGCTGGAACTGTCGCTGTTACAATATGCACCATGAAATTGAATCCTCCTCAATGTAGTGCTCTCAGGCTCTCCAATACCAAAAAGGAACCATACAAATCCAGAAATCAGCTTTGAAATAGTTTCATGTGGAGTACATAAAAGGTAATGTCGTTTGCTGCTGTTTATTTTTATTGAAATTCTCCTGAAGTTGAATTGATTGGGTTCTAATAGAGAAACTACCTTATATTGATGAAGTTTTTGAATTTTTCTTTCTCTAAAGTCCGAACGTGGCGTTCTTTTCAAAATGTTTTTCAATCTCCTCGTGGCTTTGTTTTCTGTGACCTGGATACCAATTCCCCCTTTTTCCATATCATTTGAATTTTCAAATTCGCGCACTTTGTTGTCACATTTTCACTCTTTGGGGTTATTTGTCAAAACTTATTGACTAAAATATTTTTCTTTTCCTACAAACTATGTACAATATTTATTGATAATTGTCTCTGACACTTTTCCGTTCTTATTTTCACAATTTCAAATCTTACATCTGACCATACTGTTCCCTGATTGGCTATTGTCATCAAGAAGTTTGTTGTTCTCCCATTGGCTATTTTTAGTTAGATACAATTTCATATACTGTATGTTTCAAGCTTATAATTTTGTTGATCATATTTTATTCAGGATGATTTTGTAAATCTAGACTTTTTTGTTATCTTTTGAACAATTATAGGTTGTAATGATCTTGACAATGTATAAAATTATTATAGTATTTGTATATTTTTATCTATCAATATATACAAAGGTTCATAAAAGAGATAGAATCTTAAAAATATGTAAAAACAATATCTCTTAAACTACTAACTAAGTAATATTATTTTTGTGGGTTTTTTATTGAAATTATTTCTTTCTTCCTTTTAAAATAAATTGCTGGTCTTTCATAACATAACAATATATATATATATATATATATATATATATATATATATATGACATGCTCTCCCCTATCTGAACTAAAAAACGAGGGGTTGACGTACCCCTATTTTCTAACCACCCTGTATAAAAAAATCATGTCAATTAACTTCCATCGAGATTGAGGGAGTTCATCCAGGCTGAATTATATCATCAGAGAACTCACACTGGTTGGTTTAAAATTATCGAATTGTATTTTTCTTTGTTCACCCTGTTGTAGAGCACAAAACGAAAAATTATAATGGATACGAGATCAACGTGACATTTTATCATCATTGGGGCATGGTACTCCCAGAATAAATAGGCGTTTTGTCAATTCTCGGAATTTTTAAAAAATCTGAGCACTTTTCGTCTTTAACATCCTGTATCTCGAAATCTAGTCGGTCGATTTTCTTTGTGCTCATCGATACTTTGGCCAAGAAAATCAAAATCTACAATATACCAAAAATTCAGGAAATTTAACCGAAAGCCATTTTCCATAAGGATGATGCGGGGTCCTTTGTCGCAACATATCCTGGTCTCCTCCAGTTATTATTTTTCGAAGTTCTGAAACTCAAGTAAGTACGCCCCATATTATTTTGTGCTTTCGTTCGATAGCTGGGTGAACTTTTTCAGAAGTTTTTTGCTTCTGAATCTTTAACTTTTTGATATCGCGGAACGGAATTCTATAGTTAGTTCAAACCGAATGGAAACCACTTTACAGAATGAGTTTAGTGAATGAGTTTTATTCAGAAAGAAAATATCAAATAGTTACATATCAGCAAATATTAATTAATCTTATAGAATAAAGAAAAATAAATGAAAAAATGCGTGTCCAGAGACCTTAATGTGCAAGAATAAGCAATTGAATTGGGTTAGTTTGAGAATATTACAATATAGAAAGGAAAATAAATAACATCTGATATTGTTATTATAATGATCACAAAATTTCCACAAATTCAATAATATCTGATGAGTAGAAAGTTGAAATACAAGAAATATTACAACAGCTTTACAAAGAAGTTATAATTAATAAAAAAAGTTTTTATGTTTCTGGTTTCTCTCGGATTTGGTGTCAGTAAATTGAACATCCTGAGGGCGAGGAAAGCGAAAT
>JAFIRS010004133.1:0-99662 GCA_018342105.1 Gonioctena quinquepunctata | reverse complement strand
GTCAAGTTCAGTCATCACACCAATTCGTGGTCACTTTGGAGACCTGCAGAACATCACTTTCCAAAGACTCGTTCATCCAACGAACAGCGAGGCTTTGGAACTCATTGCCTAGGGAGGTGTTCCCCGAGGCATACAACCTTCAGAAATTCAAGAAGAACACCAACTCCTACCTTTTTACCCTAGGTTCCCACGATGTTCTCTGAACATAACAGGATATCCCTTTTCGTGGGAACCAGAACATAAAAAAAAAAAAGATTACTCATCACTGGATGATGGAAAGTGGTATGAATTTTGTAATAGATATAGCTTTAAATTTATTAAATGTCAATAATGTGTACCAAATAGTTTCCCGACAAAAAGCAAATATAATTTTCGAGACGGAAAAAATTTCTCATCTTTTATAGAAAACTTATCGAATAAAAAAAAATGAAAAAAAAAAAATTTTTTGTACAACTTTTTGTACATTTGTTTGAAAAAAAAAAACCCTTCCCCCCTCCTCCCCTTTTCCCTCCCCTCTCCCCCTCCCCCCTTACCCCTTTCCCTGTCCCACTCCCCCCTTCCCCCTTCCCCCCCTTTCCCCTTCCCCCTCCCTCCACATCCACTTCCTCCTCCCAATCCTCCTTTCCCCGCCCCTCCCTCCTTTGTTTTCCCAAGATTTTTTTTTGTTCACGTTTTGTGTACATTTTATAAAATGTATGGCTCCTTCCCCTTCCCCTCCCCCTCTCCTCCCCATCCCCCTCCCTCTCCCTCCTCCCTCCCCGCCTCCTTTTCCTCCCCTCCGCCTCCTTTTCCTCCTCCTCCCTCTCCTTCTCCCCCTCCTCATTCCTCCCCCCCTCCTCCCCCTCCCTCCTCATCCTCCCTCCTCTCCCCCCCTCCTCCCCCCTCCCTTTTTTCCTAAGATTTCGGACAGTGTTATAAAATTGTATTCCCTACTTCCTCCCCCCCGCCCCCGTTCTGTGTGTTTGTGTCCTCCCAAGTTTTCGTAAACGTTCATAAAAATTTATGCCCCACTCTTCTCCCCGCTCCCTTTTTTTTTCCAAGATTATGTACAGTTCATGAAAATTTATTCCCTACGCCCCTCCCCCTCCACCCTTTCCTCCCCCTCCCACTCCCCCTCCCCTCCCAATCCCCCTCCCCTCCCCCTCGATACTGGATTCGGGTATAAGTATCATCGCGAATTCCAGTTGGGGGGATCTGGAATCCACTGTACTCACGTGCTCGCTCTACATAAACACAACAAGATTCCTACCGGCACGAAGCAGTACTTCCTGCAACACATAATGCGCAGGGGGCTGGAATGTCTGGAAGAGACTAGCAAGACCATCACTCACGGCATTCCCCACGGCGACTTATACGACAGCAGTGAAACGCTGAAGCTGTTCCAGGATGATGCGAACATAGTTTGGCGCCACATAGACACCATCCTCACAGAGGATCGTCGACATGCCACCGCTATTCTTGACGAACATAACATCGATCTTGTTGCCGCCGTCGCGGCCACCTCCACCACAGATTCGAACTTCATTTTCTCTACAGTAACCTTCTTATACTACCGCGCACATCACGGCATCTTGGCATCGCCGACTAACATGCTGCTAACACTGCATCGTATAACATCTACCGAGATGCAGCTAATACTCTTGATACAACTTCACTTCGGGACCGTCATCACCCACGCAGATCCCACCGTACCTATCTTTCTGAATCTTCCGGCGGTCATGAAGCGTTTCCGCCAAGCCTCTTCCAAGTCAATTTTCCGCTGCTATAACATGACCCAGGGGGCTACGTATGTTATCTATCCCTTTCCTGCCACATATCCCATGATATCCTACCTGCAGACGTATGATCCCACGTACCACACCGTACGAAAACAACGAACGGGAAACTTCGCGCTGTACACCATTTTACATGATTATAGCGCATGCACAGACTATATCAAACGCAAAGTTAAATTCATGGGCAATTTCCTTTCCACTCACCAGCATCGCCTTAACAGGATAAAAAGTCGTTCAGTATGCGCTTGGAAATTGTAGTCAATTTCGACACATATGCGGAAGCCGTCGCCGCCATTCAAGACACCACCATCTATTTTGATTTACTGGAACGCATTTTCCTCCATCACCATACTGCGGACGACGACCACGACGCCGACGACAACGACGACGACCGAGACGCTCGCACGCAACCTCTCCTTGCCACATACCGCTATAACTGGTCGCATCACGTAACGACGACGGGACTAACGTACCTAACCGATATCATAGATGCCAGGACATCCTGGCAAGAAACGCCTTCCAAGGCTGCCGCAAGACGCATATACCACGCACAAATCAAGTTACATATTTCAATGAGGGTACACCGAAGGACATCATCCATTACCAACACCTCAAATATTTGTTGGGGGATGCTACCCTGACAACAGAACATCCTACGCTACAAGGTGAAGGGCCAAATCGATTCCTCGGAATAATCAAATACCTGATCGACATCAACGACGATGCCCAAGGTACGTTATCTGCTACATTCCAATTTTCTGACATACACCTGATGCACTCCACCATCCCATTACCATGGTTCGCATATTTTATCAAAGTGTTTCTACGCGCCGCCGATACGTATGACCTCCTGCAAACACCACACTTGGTATTGATAAAAGCAATTGCGCACATTGCATATGAACGATATGGACCACACATGACCACCTGGACAAAACCAGCCACCAAAGTGCTTAGTTTCAAAACGGCACGCCGTCATTTTGCCAGACGTCGCCGAGACGCCGGTCGATACTGGAAATTACTGGGAACGTAAGAGCCACTACAAGTGATAAATGCCATAGAAGGCACCAGGCACTCCGGTATTTCCATATTCAACTCCGGTACAATGACACTGCCACGCTACAATCGTGAGTTATTTGTGAACTATGTGTACCAATACGTTAACTATTTTCCCGCCTTCCCCATCACGAAACTTAAACGAAGTCTGCCACAGTGGTTTGCTGTACGTCTCCACGATCGAATCAACGCGACTTTCGACGTAGGCGGCGACACCACTGACGCGGACGACAACGACTACGACGACGACGCAGACGACGATGACGACGATGATGACAATGACGACAACCCAACACACCACCGCCAACCCATACTACCACGTACACCGACAGCAGCAGCAGCAGCACCACTACCGTTGTCACCCCAACCTGGCCCCCCATCGGAATCACGAACACCACCGGCTCGACGCCGTTTGCGACCGCGATTGCCGAAATTACTCATGAATCTGACTCGCATCTCCATATCACCACGCTCTGCTAGCTCTCCTTCCCTGCTACATTCTCCTCCGACTCCCCAATCTCCCGAATTCAAAACTAAAAAACGGAAATGATTTAGTTTCTTTGGTGTTTTTAGCCGGTAAAAATCCGGCACTACTGGTCCGCGCTAGATTATAAAAAGCGACCAGTGTCCAAGAGGATTTCCACCATTCAAAAATAAAATCATCTGTACTACAGCACCACATGGATAATTTCCTTGTCGCAACCATTCCCTATCACATTGTCCACCACCAGCACAATATCCAGAATTACCACATAACAGACAGCACTACTTTCATTGTCTTGATGGTTTTGGCCAGTAGACATCCGCCACCACTTCTCGCGCTACATCATCAACAACGACCAGTGTCCAAGAGGATTTCCACCCTACCTACCTACATCTGTCATGCAGCAACATGTGTGCTGTTGCCGAAACAGTATCTATTTTCGTTTTGCATCTTTGATCATATGTGAGAACAACACACGTTAGAGGTGTCAAGGGACACCCGGCTGGAACGAACTTCCTTTCGATTACTTAGTGAAGGAATTGTAATAGTTGTTTAGTTTTTTAACTTATAATAATATTTTATATATATATATATATATATATATATATATATATATATGCACTCTGTCTGTCTATTCTTTCGTACACGTCATAGATGCGCGGGACTTTGTAACCACAACATATATATATATATATATATATATATATATATATATATATATATATATATATATGTAATGTTGAATTGTCAACATATAATAGTTGATATTTATATGTTTTTTGCTTTCACTTATACTGTTTACAACTCGTTAGGGGACAATTGTTATGGAATGAGAATTGTAACAAAACAATTGCTGTAATTTTGTCCCGCTTTGGACTACAAATTGATATGCACTGTGATTTGTATACATAATATGTTGATATTTTTGTGTTTCCCTTTGGAATACTAATTGTAGATATGTGATAGATACATTATTTGTGCCCTGTATAATATATTTTGCAATGTAATAATGATTGCTAGGTAACGTCACTGGTTTCTCGTCACGTTGCTACCCAAGGCCCCTCGTTCCGTCCCATCCCGCACGTGTTTTAGCTACAGTTCTTACATATGTTTGTTCGTTTGTTTCTCGTTAGACTTGCCAGATACCATGCCTGTCACGCCTACATTAGAACATGCCACACCAACTTCCACATGGCCACGCCTTCGTCTACTACGCCACGCCCATTGTGAGCAACCACGCTCATTACATCATTGAACATCGACAGGTGTAGATGAGTGCTATACGTAGTTTACCACCCAGGGCCCCTAGGTCCGTCACATCCCGCACGTGTGTTATATAGAGTAAATACATATGGTTGTTTGTTTGTTTTTCTTTAGACTTGCCAGATGCCATGCCTGCCACGCCTATTTTGGGACATGAGTATGGCCTGCCCTCTTGTTGTTTGTTTTTGTTGTGGTTTGGTTGATTAGCGACGTTGGAACAAATGGTTTGCCATAACTCCGGAACGGAAGGTCGGATCGACGTTTCGAGAGGTGTTCCATACGCAGGATCGAAAAATAAAAATCCGACGTTTCGACCCTTTTTTTTCCATCTTCAGGTTTTTGGAAAAAAGTTGCGCTGTTGCCATATCTCCCCTGATGTAGACATACCTAATATGTCAAAATACCCACAGGTAACGAAGTTACGGCAAAAACAGTTTGTTGGTTTTTTTTTTTTTCTCCGTGAGCCCGGAACCGACGTTTCCACAAGTGGTTGCCATAACTCCGGAACGGAAGGTCGGATCGACGTTTCGAGTGGTTTTCCATACTCGGGATCGAAAAATTAAAATCCGACGTTTCGACCCTTTTTTTCCATTTTCAGGTTTTTGGAAAAAAGTTGTGCTGTTGCCATATCTCCCCTGATGTAGACATACCTAATATATCAAAACACCCACAGGTAACGAAGTTACGGCAAAACAGTTTGTTGTTTTTTTTTTGTGCTCCGGACGAAACCTCAGGTTAGGTTAGGTACCTAACCTAACCTGAAAAAAAATCCATATCTCTGCTTCTAGACGCCGGAGGCGTCTGTCGCTTATAGCATTGCATTCCTCTTAAAAATTCTGACTTTTTTTATGCTCTGTAATTTTTGAAAAATTTTCAAAATTTGTGTTTTCTTGTGTGTTGGGAGCTATCTAACCTAACCTGGTCACCTAATCTAACCTGGTTATCGTACAAGAAAGCTATCTAACCTAACCTCAGGTTGGGTTAGACCCCCAAAGAGGCTATCTAACCTAACCTCAGGTTAGGTTAGATAGCCTTTTTGGGGTGATAAGGAATAATTCATTTTTATCAGTGTACACCTCCTAGTCACCGATAGCAAATAAATCTTTTTTTCTGACGTGGAAAGATTCACATTTGATCACTCTTCCACTTGGGAATAGTATCGAATATAGATATTTCAGGAATATCATTTTAATTCAGTTCACAGTCGCGATTAAGTCATTCGGAATCGCCGAAAAAAGTACGTGCATGAATTTATTTCAATTTCCTTTTGTATCGCAACATTCAGAAAAAATAATATTTTGCCGTTTCCTCAAATACGATAACCTTCTTCCGGTTCAACCAAATTCGTAAGTATTCATCAATTCCTTCGTAATGGCGGAAAAGGGAGAAAACACGCCACTGGTCAGTCGGGTATGTTCGGGATTTTGGCAGCCAGCTGCTGGCAGCTAACTTCACGTTGGTCCCAGGAGAATATATAACAGAGAAGATTATTTTCATAGTTTTCATAATAAATTGTTTTTACCAACGATTCCATGTCAGCAAGGAAACTGCACTGTTTATATTAGATTTAATAGAAGCCTATATTGAATACCCATACAACTTGTGAGATATATATTAGTTATCTTAGCCAAACAAATTTCAAACACATAAAATTGTATCTTAGAAATAATGCTGTTTCGCCGATAAACCAGTTACTTATTTTCCTACGATTTTCTGCAACGGGAAGCCACATTGCTTGTGTAGCAGACTGTGGAGGTTTTCATGTATCTACAGCATGCAGAATTATTGTTCGTGTAGGAAGAGCGTTAGCATCCCTATATGACAGATTTATTGAAATACGCAAAATGAAGCAGAAATAAATACTTCTGATTTGGAATTCTATAAGCTAGATTTCTACGTATAATAGATGTAATTGACGACACTCAAATCAGAATACAATCTCCAGGTAATTTTTGAAATACATGTGTAAAAATTGAAAAGTTACTACAATGATATATAATATAAATATATCTATATACAGGGTGGCCCATCGAAAACGTACCGCAAGGCATTACAGGGTGGGAAAAAATGTTTTGTCAAAATCCAAAAACATATCAAGATTGTTTGTCACGAAGACACAATTTGACGCAAAAAACATAGTAAAACCTTCAACCCCCTAGTAGGGGTGTCATCCCAGAAAAAAATCAAATGGAAAGGGGAGTCAAATGATACCTCATTAGAAGGGGCTTGGCATTCCCTATACAGTGCTGCTTAGTTTTTGAAAATCGATCCACTCTTTTAGACAATATGGAGAGTTCAAACTCCAACAATAATGTGTGACGAAAAATGCAAAAATCGATTAAATTGTACTTCAAAACTTATCGTAGGAATTATTGAAATAAATTCATCCAAATGAATTCGCTGTTTTTGCCGATTTGCAGATTTTTTTGGCTCATTTTAGTGAGTAAAAAATTATCGGGTTTCTTTCTGCACGTTTAAATTAGGTCAAGTAGTTGCTAGATACCTGTCGTTGTTAACGTGTTTAAAAATTGTTGACTAAAAAATTTATCATTTTGGTGTATTCAATTGCAGAAATAGTGGAAATTATTGAGCTTTTTTTTAAAACGAAGAATGTGGAAATCGGGTCGCAGGGTTGTTTAACCAACGGCATCCTGACAACGGCATCCTGACAAACATATCTCTGGAAAAATTGTTCGCGAATTGGTGACAAAATTTCGCGAAACAGTTTCGGTTCATAACAAAAAGAGGCAGCTTGAAAATCGAGTACTGAATGAACCAAGGAGATATCAGTATTGGGGCAAGTTGCAGTAGATAGTACGCTAAGTACAAGACAATTGCCCATTGCGACGGATGTGTCCCGTACTAGTGTCCAACGGGTATTAAAAAAATACAAATTCCATCCATATAAAATTCGCTTAGTGCACGAACTAAATGAAGACGACTCTGATCGTCGCTTGCAATTTTGCGAAGTTATGAGTGAGCGAGCGTTAAACAATGGTAATTTCCTATTTAATGTGTGTTTTGCGGACGGAAGTTCCTCCTTCCTAAATGGTTTAGTGAATCGCCACAATTGCCGTTACTGGGCTGACACCAATCCGAGGATTTTCCACGAGTCGCACACGCAACACCCCCAGAAGTTAAATGTGTGGGCTGGTATTTTGGAAATTCCATTGTTGGACCATTTTTCCTTCCTGGAAATTCAACAGGAAATATGTACTTGGATTTACTACAAAATGCCATCGACCCAGCTCTAACAAATATCATTGAGAACGATCCCGCATACAATGAACAGGAACTGATGTTCCAACAAGACGGAGCTCCTCCACATTACTCCCAAAATGTGCGCAATTATTTAAATGACACGTTTCCAGGACGATGGATAGGATGACGGGGCACAATTGAATGGCCACCTCGGTCACCCGACTTAAGTCCTTCAGATTTTTTTTGTGGGGATACCTAAAAAGCCTTGTTTACAAAACACCACCAGACACATTAGAAGAGTTGCAAAGAAGAATTATTAACGTATGTCGCGAAGTGACACCGCAAATGCTCCAGAATGTACGACAATGGTTTGAGAATAACTTGTACCACTGTATGCAGGTTGGCGGACAGCAATTCGAGCATTTACTTGACTGATAAATAAGTTTTAAAGTACAATTGCATCGATTTTTTGCATTTTTCGTCACACATTATTGTTGGAGTTTGAACGCTCCATATTTTCTAAAAGAGTGAATCGATTTTCAAAAACTAAGCAGCACTGTATAGGGAATGACAAGCCTCTTCTTATGAGGTATCACTTGACCCCCTGAAAATTTGTTTGGGATGACACCTATACTTAGGGGGTTGAAGGTTTCACTATGCTTTTTGCGTCAAAATGTGCACCCCTGACAAACAATCTTGACGTGTTTTTGGATTTTGCCGGAACATTCTTCATAATATATGTAGGAAACAAAATGAAGAAGAACCCCCAGATCCTGAAGATATAGAAAGATTTGTGCAAGTTATGAACCAGGATGAAGTTCCCAATGTACCTCCCTTTAATGATAATTTTGTTGCTCAAGGTTTTGAAGTGCGGAGAAATTCTATTCGAACGAAACTATATACGAATGGTAGAATTATTGAAGATGGACATACACGTCTGAACTTTGAAAATTGCTCTGAAAAAGATTTAAAACACTACATAAGTTCGAAGCCAATCAATATCTTAGAACCAACAATTTTCAAAATGAAACCTAAAATGGATCTATGCAGAGTAACTTCTTTGAACATTTTTACTTGTATACTGATCAAATCAATTTCGAGGACTTCGACAGTAATCATGATCAGTTCATTGGACTTGGAAATGCTGTTCGTTACTTCCATAAATTCACCACTCTTCCATGTACGCCAGTTAACAAATTATACAAAGTCGATATCGTATATCACTTACTGGACATTTTATTAGAATTCTTTCCACGGTTGGATTATTCTCAAAATCAGAACAGATTTCTAATACTAGACAGTTTAAAACCAAATGATGTTTGATTTGTTGAAAATATAAACAGGATGTTCATAAAATCAGATGTGGAATCATCAGCGACTGAAAGATAAACTTTAGCCGGGGAAGTAGTTGTTTTCTGTTAGACATTCACAAAAAATAACTTCATTTCAACCCGTAACTGCTACTACCGGGTCTGTACGACCCAGCGATTTATTTGCACACTCCTCTCTTTCGAGTCAAAAAGCGCAGATAATTGATGGTCCGTGACTTCTCTTCTACTGCAGTACTGTTTGACTGTTGAGTAGATCGCGTCGATTGTTTTGCATTTTCAACGAATACGTGCTATTCAGGGTCTCGGAGACCCGGTGATAGTAGTTAGGAAATATTTTGCAGTTTCATCATAACTTAAGTATACTCAATGTTTTAAAACCTCGTACTGATTATTTCATAATTTTAGATAATTTCAATATCCCTTTTTTTTACAGTGAATATGGACACAAGAAAACCTTTACATGACAATGAACTTGCTAATATATTGACCTGCGAAGATTTTTGGGCTGATGAAGAAATTACGATAGAAGATGAAGCAGGTCCTTCAGGTTCCCAATGTATGTCAGCGGATGATGAAATGGATGCAACGAATATTATTCTTCTTGATGGGGATAAAAGCGAACAAGGAGAATCTGATCATGAATTGTTTAGTGTTCATGATACAGATAGTGAAGATGATGAGTGGGTGCCCGAAAAAGATGAAAACTGTAGAGCCAATACAGAGTATAGCGGAAGTGAAAACGAGAATAGTAATGAACAAAACTTTGGTATTGATGATGATATAGAAGAAACTATGGGTAGGAGATTTTTTTATGGAAGATTGAATAAGAAAACAGCAAAACCTTGTATGAAATGGGCACAACAAGCTCCAGTTAGAGGACGAGAGCGGGCAGAGAATATTCATACCATTCTACCAGGGCTAAAAGGTCCTGCACGAGAAAATCCCCCGTCTGAATCTCTATTACAAGCATGGAGATTGATTATTTCTGACGATATTTTGGCAGAGATTGTTATAAACACCAACAAGAAAATTGATGTAATGAAATTGAATTACTGCTCATTCATAACTAAACATAACTCAAGATATAAATTCCATCCCCGTTTTATACAACCCACCAATAAAGTTGAAATGGAAGCATTTATTGGCCTATTATATTTGCAAGGAATTTTCAAATCTGGCCATGAAGATCTGAAATCTCTTTGGGCAGCAGATGGAACAGGTAGAGATATTTTTCGGTGTACCATGACGTTAGCAGGATTTCTATTGCTTTTGGCTGCCATTAGGTTCGATGACTTCGAAACGCGAGCTGAGCGACGCGAAACAGACAAATTTCCTCCAATATCCAATATATTCAAAATATTCGTTGAAAACTCAAAAATCAACTATACTCCCGGAATATTCCTGACTTTGGATGGAATGTTGGTTCCATTTAGAGGACGATGTTCTTTTAGGATGTCCATCCCAAACAAACCGGCTAAGTACGGCATGAAAATTCAGATTTTGGCTGATACCAAAACACATTATATGTGCAATGCCGAAGTGTATACCGGTAAAGAAATTAATAAACAACCAAAGGGTAGCAAACAATTCAAGGAAAAATCACTTTCCGCACCCTACACAAGTTGTTATGCGAATTACGGAACCGTTCTATCATTCGAAAGGTAATCTCACTGCACACAATTGGTATACATCAATTGAGGCAGCTCGGATGTTGAAAGGCCTGACATTTGTAGGAACTATGAAAAAAAAAATGAAAGAGAAATACCTGCTGCATTTTTACCATCCAAAGCTAGAGAAGTGAGTTCCTCCATTTTTAGTTTCACATCCGATCTTACTCTTGTCAACTACGTCCCAAAATAAAATAAAAGTGTCATTTTGCTATCCTCTATACACCATGATAATCGAGTCGATAATACCACAGAAAAACTATTTTATAATAGTACCAAAGCCGGTGTTGATGCATTAGACGAAAAGTGTGCCAACTATAGTACATCTCGTCGATCCAGAAGATGGTCCACTACAGTATTTTATTGTATTTTGAACATATCAGGAGTGAACAGTCGTGTCTTATACCAATTTGCAAGACATGAAAAAGAAATATCTCGATATAATTATCTGAAGGAACTTGGATTAGCCCGTTGCTATCAACACGTCCACACAAGAATCAACAATGATTTCATTCCGCGCAAAATTCGCGACAGAGCAGCGGATATTTTTGGAATCCAATGCACGTATAGCCAGAGAGCCGAAGAATCTCAGGGAAACAAAAAAAAAGAAGAGATGTGGCCTCTGCCCCCCGAAGAGAGACCGAAAAACTAGCTATGTTTGTAGAGCATGTGAAAAACCAATATGTCTCAAATGCTGCTGTACCGTGTGTCCGGACTGTATAAAATGAATTTTATTTCACATAAAATTGTCATCAATGTTGTATTTATTATTTTCTTTCACCTGAATGAATCAAAATTTGGTTTCTGAACTCCTAATTCTATTTTTGAAATATGGGTCTATGTGACCCGGTATTAGTGCGAATGGTGCAAAAGAAGGGTAGTACCAGTTACGGGTTAATCTGGATTTTTCAATTCGCAGAAAAAAATTTCTATCAATATTCAATTGAGAATGTTTCCCTTTTCAAATGATGTTGTTCTGATAAAAGACGCAAATTCTGAAAAAATTATATTTAGAGATATTTTGATTGCTATGGAAAAGTTTCGAGAAGAGAAAAAGCTATTGTTAAAGAGAGCAGATCACGACAAGAATAGAAAACTTTATCTCACCATGGTTGCTGATGATGAAACGAGACTCCCGTTCTATATGAAGACAAAAAATCGTTCTTTTCCTCCATTTTTTCATAAATTACTACCAAAATTAAGAATGAGTACTATCATCTACGTGGAGAACGATTCAGAGAAAATTACAGATATTCAAAACGTCAGGATCATCAAAACTATGAACGATTTCGACGATTCTGTTATTCGCAGAATAAAAGTATCATTACAAGGAAAAGCTGAAATAAATTTATCAACACTGATTGAATCAGACCCTGAGTTGAAGAAGTCTAGATCTACAGATACAGTCATCGAATTGCTGGACAAGTCTTTTTTAGAAATTGGTCAGAAACAAGTTCTTCCCGAATATTATGTAATTCGTACCGTGACAAGTCCAACCATTAGGAAAAGTATCTTGAGGGGGAGATCGTATTTATTTGTTATCTGTAATGTTCCAGATGAGTATAAATTTGGAAATGATGACATACTCCTCGAATTGTATCTCAACGAAACTGAAACGAAACTGTAATTGAATAAAACATTATGTAATCATTATTGTTTCATACTGTATTAGACGTGAGTTTTTTTAAGTGAAATGGGAAACTATGTAGGCATAAATAAGGAATTGTTTTATTATTGATTTTGGAATAGAATATATTATACTGCTGGTTGAAAGTTTTATTTCATATACCATTGATTACTTTTTTTATCAAAACATTTCTTTAAATATCAAAGACATGTTGTTCCTGCAGTTTTTTCAATTGTAACTGCCGGTTTTTAATATATAGTTCTAATTTGGTTTTTTCTGACTCAAACAGTATTTCTTCTCTTTCCTGCTTCCTTCCTTTGTACGTCTCCTCTTGTTTTAACTTTGCCACTAATTGACTCGCTGGTTGTTGAATTGCAGGTCTGCGTCTTTTCAGCCAATGGTTTTGTAACTCTTCTGTTACTAGACGTTTCAAATCGGGCGCTGTAGCTTTCTTCCCAGTCTAACATATAACACAAAATAAGCATTAGGGAAAAAACATTTTGTTATAAGTTACTAACCATAGGTGATTTTGAAGTAGACGCAATAGGACTTTGTACTTTCGCAGAGAGAGTTACTTCGCTGGACTTAGGTTGGGTGTAGCTATGTTCAGATTCAATGTTTGTCATTGTCCTAGAATCCTCATTAGTATCAGAAGTTTTGCTCTTATCACCATCATAAACACTCTCTAATCCAAAAATTGTTTTGTGGTTTATAATATTCAAAAGTGTTTGGCTATGCCCTGCCTTACAAAGTAAATTGCTTTCTGGTAAACCATCACCAGTTTTATAAAGCTCTTTTTTTTCATCGGCAACGTCTTCTCGAAGGGCCCTTTTCAAATTATCATATGATTTTCGCAAACTGTCTTTTGAACGGTGAACTCCTTCTGGGTTCTGAGAATTAAATATTTCAGTTATTTTTTCCCATGCTGTGTCTTTATCCCTCCATGTAAGAGCATCCGTTTTTTTTATTTTCTATGATGCCTTTGAATTCCAGTATTATATTGGCCAGCAATTCCTTTTCACTTGCGGATAAATTAGGTGCTTTTTTTTCAGATTCCATATTTGCTAAATTTACTTTATAATTCAACAAAAAATACTTTGCGAATGAAATTGACCCGATCCCAAACGAGAGAGGCTTTTCCAAGCAAATCCCACTTCTTGAAATTTTGAAATAGTGATCCGTCTGGGACTGGAAAAAAAAATCATTGTATGGTTTTATGAAACCACGGTATAAGTTAAACTTTTTTCGCATTGTAGACATTTAATTAAAAATCTTTTGAAAAATATTCGATGAAGGGTATTGAAATCGCATCATCAATCTTAATTTAATACTTGGAAAATGGGAATGACTATGGGAAATGATAACTAGGTCTCCAACTATATTCATACGAAATAAGTTAAATAATTAATTCAGCACTCAAAATTGAAATACATACATAAACAACAATAAGCACCAGCAAAAAGTTCTAATAATTCTAATGAATTCGATATAAAAACTATGTTTACTCACCAAGATCTTTTTCCTTTTTCTATAAGCACGAGCTCTGTCGGCGTTCTGTCTTTTACGGCGTAAAATTAATTCATCGTCATTCATTTTGCACTATTCTTGGCTTTTTCCTCGTTGATCAGTTTTTCGGACTCACTAGCTGTGTCGTTGTTTATTAAAAGCAAACAAATAGCAACATTCACATTAAACACTGATAAAAACAAACAAATAGCGTGGAGCACTGACACGAATGAGTAATAGTCTATACACAACACGGTCAGCTGATGCGAACCATCTCTGTCGAGTCGAGCACCTTTCACTTTACCCCTACTCCGCGGCCTACCGTCACGCGACATGCAATAGATGGACGGAAAAGTTCGAGACGATGCAATAAAAGTTTCACTTTAAAAACTAGGAAAAGTTACTAGAAATACACTGTTGCCAAACTGTTTACAATCGTAGCTAAGATTTTACTTAAGCCAGGTGGTGCAATGATTTCTAATCTAAGGTGAACGATAAGCTGAGCCGAGCTTAAGTTGAAAGCGCCACTTAAGAAAGTCGATGCAACCGGCCATAAATGGAATAAGGGAAGGATCTACAGCACAGGTAATAAAGACTCACGACACGAGTGATCAGAGCAAGGGAAAACAAGAATATTTGGTCAATTATCAGGAGACGGAGTTGGAAGTGGAAAAAAGAAAATCAGCAAATAGGGAAGCACAAGCGGAAGAGTACAAGGAAATAAAAAAACCAACAAATCTGGGAGCGATGTGTGTTCAAACTGGACATTATCCATAAACTTCCAACCGCTATATATACAAACATGCTCTCCATACTTTCAGCCAGGGTACACCACAAAAGCGCAGCAGATAGAACAGAAGAATCAGACAAAGAAGTGGCAGAAGGACCAAAAAGCCCGTTGTTGGCCAAAAAACATAAAAACACAACACAAGCAATCATCCACACTGGCGAAAAGGAAGCAATGAGAAGATCGGAAAAAGCGGCAGAACCAAGATGGGCAGTTGAAAGAAAAAAAGGGACAATACGGGAAGATACAATCATCGAAGCAGGAGGAACGGTGGACGTTACGGTGAATTTGGAGAAAGAGAATAAGGAGTGAGACTTAAAAATAAACGAACAATACTTCTGCGATAAAGGACTGATTTGTGTCGAAGACCTAGATGATGGAACGAATAATACAATGACAATAATGAATAGAAATAACCATAGAATGAAAATCTTGGGGAAATCCACAGTGGGATGGCTGTATAGAATAGACATGCCCTTGGAGGAAGTACTGGTCTTATGCAATGTGGAGGAAACAGAAAAGTAACTTTGCAAGATCATGACATCGCGAACATAAAAGAAGGGAAGTTCAAGAAAGAACTGGAATCACTCCTTATAGAATATAGGGATGTCTTTTCAACGTCCACACGCTACATGGGCTTAACCAACCTAACTGAACACGTCATCGATGTGGGGGATGCTAAACCTATCAAATGTAGGCCTCATATGGTTTTTCAGAAAGAACGAGCCGTTATTGATGATCAAATCAACGAGATGCTGATGCACAACATCATAAGGCCCTGTCACTCGCCATGGGCAAGCCAAAAAAAGATGGGTTTTGTGTGGATTACCGAAAATTGAATAGCGTTACCAGGAAATCTGCACACCCAATCCCAAACATAGATGACATTCTCAAATATTTAGGTGGAGCCAAGTATTTCTCCACGTTGGAAATGTTCAGCAGATACTGGCAGGTGAAAGTGGCTGAAAATTCAAAACAAAACGCAGCATTCACGGCACAGGGTCACGGAAGCTACGAATTCAACGTTCTTAGTTTTGGTCTCTGTAATACCCCGCCCACCTTTCAGGCACTTGCAGATATGGTATTTAAGGAATGAAGTGGAAGGATATCCTTATATCTCAAAAACATTAGAAGAGCACCAGGTAGAGTTGAAGGAAGTCTTCAACCGCCTGAGGAATGTCGGCCTCACACTCAAACCATATATATTCAACCCCAGTGAAGGTATTAGGGAACATAGTAGGAGAAAAGGGTATCTCACCCGATAAGGACCTGCTTATATCAATAAAGGACTTCCCAGTACCAAAAAACCTGGAGTAGATACAAAGCTTCATTGGCCTCTGCAATTTCTACAGGAAGTTCATCAGAACTTCGCTACCATCGCACGCCCACTGCACGAAGTCACAAAGGAGGAAAAGGGATTCAGCTGGGGAAGCGACCAACAACAAGCATCTGAAACCCTGAAAGAGAAGCTAATCACCACACCCGTTCTACACCATTTCAATCCAAACAAGGACCGTGAACTACGGGTCGACGCAAGCACTTCGGGAATCGGGGGAATCTTGCTACAAAAGGGTGACCATGACAGTACCACCCAATTGCCTACATTAGCAGGAGCCTTTTAAAATCAGAGAAAAACTACACGATCACTGAGCTGGAAGACTTGGTAGCAAAAAGTAATTCGGATGTAGATTGCTTGTCACGAAACCTAGTGCTAGTACCACAGAAAAATGACAAAAATGACATAGAAGATATCCCCACATTCAAAGATGAAGAACTAAGAGATATGCAATGCAATGAAAAACCCGGCATACACGACGATCCCAATAGAACTAGCCAAACGTGCAAAAAAGTTCAGGTTGAGTGATAATGTGTTCTACAAAATAAACCCTTCAGCAGACGGAGCCGAAAACCTTCTGGTCATACCAAGACATCCGAAAGGTGAAATCTTATTCTCCCATCATTCAGAACCACTGGCAGGACACCAGGGTATAGCAAACACATTACAAAGGATTAGGTACTATTGGTGATTTCTCCAGAAAGACGTGGAGAAATATGTGAAGGGGTGAAAGGACTGCCAGGCTCGTAAGGGACAGGCCTACAAACAGCCCGTGGGATTGCTACAGCCAATCGAAGTGGGGATACCATTCGAAAAGATCGGAATTGACCCACTGGGACCGTTCAGAAGAAGCCGCAGCGGAAAAAACATGATAATTGAAGCAACTGATTATGCCACCAGATGGGCAGAGACAGAGGCAGGGCCGGTAGCGAAATGTATACTGGAGAAAATAATTACCCGCCGTGATCCCCCAAGTACTTCCTCAGTGATCAAGGACCAACTTTCCGTTCAGAGTTGGTAAGGGAATTATTGAAAGTGATGGGAGCAATGCACCAGTATACAACCGCGTACAATCCAGCATGTAATGGTTTGACAGAAAGGCTGAACAAAACCTCAGCAGATATGCTATCCATCTACACAAATACCAACCAAACGGACTGGGACGAGTTCTTACCACATGTTTCTTAGGCTTATAATAGTTCTGAGCAAGGAACTACAAGGTCATGCTGGTTTATGGAAGGAATCCTATATTGCCAATGGAGGAACAGCTTATGCAGGAAGTTAACTCACCAGACGCCAGGGAAATCAGGGAATGGGCACTGGCAGTCAGGAGTCAAGCAGTCGTAAACATCATGCGGAAAGGACAGGTACAACACCAAACACCGACACTTGGAGTTCAGCGTAGGGGACGCAGTGGAGGTGTTCACAGCGGTCAGAAAAGTGGGCAGGAGCAAAAAACTCTTATTGAAATGGTTTGGTCCATATTACATAACGGAGAAGACGGGAGAAGTGAATTACCAAATCCAAAATGGGCCCTCAAAGAATTGCAAGAAAGAGGTAGTCCACGTTAGGAATCCTTCCATATAATGACCCCTGGAAACCAGAGGTAACCCCAGGAAGTACCACCCAACAAAATGAATAGCTAACTGTCCTATCCCAACATTGCCCAACCTAACCTAAATATAAGGAATAGGAAGGATTATAGTTGTTAAGAGAAAAGGAAATAATAATAATAGTTTTTTTGTTAATATAGGTTTTCAGTCTGCTTCACGATGGCTCAAGGGTACCATAACTTGGGGGTAACGGCAGGGGCCTTCTGGAAACCTCTCCTCCTAACAGTAACCTACGAGACAACGAGGCAAATTGGCATGATGACACGTTAGTGGGAGAAACTAGAAGTAAAAATCAATGTTGCTATGAAGACAACCACACGTCAAGGGACTGTTCATTGATAAGGGACATGAACGCATTACAGATGTCATGCAGGGAAGAGTTCGCTGCATTGACAAGCAGTTGGAACCCAGAATTACTGGGAAATCTCTCAACCTCCGATGGGCACCAAATGGGAAAAAAGGCTCTTGACTTCCTAGGAGATGACCTGTCATAGTGCTGTGGAGTTGCCATTCAGCATAAGCTGGATTCTCTAGTAATGAGTGAGAACAACTTAAAATCAAAATTTTCAAATTTGAATAGGGCATTGTCTGGATCAATTGAAACTATCTCTGAAAATTAAAAAAAATTGAAATGTTTGAGTCATTAATCTCTTACTCCTTTCACAAAACGGAAAAACATATTCACTTACTAGAATCTTCTTTTAATAGCCTGAGGAACAACATAGAAACACATCGAAATAATATTTTAGTTGCAACTTTAGAAAGCCATTTTAGAAATCTCAAGAATACCATTCAGCTCACGGGATCTATCAAAAGACAAGGCATCTGCCGTCAACACCTGATTCCCATTAACGTTCTCAACCCAGAAGTCCTCACCCATGACTTAAAAAACTTGAAGAAAGAAATATTTCTCTGACCAAGACCTAGCTATCCCCTTCATGAATTGTTCAGATACTACTACCTACCGATTTACGATGTACCCTCACAAAATATACATACATACATACACATACGGGGCTTGTGGCTCAGTGGAACGAGCGTCGGTCTTGTGTCAACTGTTTCCACCTGGCGCGGTTTCGATTCCCGCAGCTGGTGAAAAATTTTTTCAAGGTCCCAAGAGTGGTTTCGGATCCCACTATAAGAGGTAAGGTCCCCGTGATCTTAACTCGTACAAGTTTTCATTAACTTCTGAGGGTTGGTCAAACAACTAAGAAAGCGGTTAAAAACAATTTTACAATTTTTTTTTACATCAGAATTCCTATAATAGTCCATTGAAATGTTACAATTTAAGGACCGATTATTGCATTTTTTAGAGGACGCAATTTAATTTTTGGGACATGTGTGGGGGATCAATAGAAGCCTAACCTCAAGTTTGTGGGGTCGCCACCCTTGTCCCCCGGCCGCCATCTTGGAAAAAGGGGTGAAAATACTTTTTTCGCGATATTTCAGAAACTATGCGTCTTACAAAAATTTGTGGAATCATAATTTGTAGCAAATTGCCTACAAATATGTTTATATAACTTTTTGCCCTAAATTAAAAATTAAAGAAGTTATAAGCAAAAAGGTGAGAAATTTTTTGTAAAAATGTTCTTTTTTGCTCTATAACTTTTTTTATACATTTTACAAAAAAATTACCTCAGACGTATTCATACCTAACTCTATTCTTTGCCATAGAACTCACCAAATTTAACTTATCGATTATTAAGCAGGTAGAAAAGGTCTGAGTGACCGTTTGGAGACAAAGGAACATCTGCCTGCTACGACTATTACTATTATACGTAGGGTCAGCTGTTACTTCTACCTCATTTCATTCTCTTAGTTGTGCTACATATTTTGCCACATGTAGACGTATTGAAAATTGCGGATATTATTTTCAGGTCAATCAATTAAACTGTGAGTTTTGTGTGGTAAAATTTTCATTTAGTTATAAACATTGCGACTTTTTTGAAGCGTGAATCATGAGTGATTGTTTTATATGTAAAAAACCTTTTGGGGACATTAAAGTTCGAACTGTGAAAGGTAGAGGAGTGAAAACTTTGCTTGAGCGAGCAAAATTCAAAAACGATGTGGATAATGAATTATTTTCACAAAGTGTTGCTGAAGTAACTGTTCATATTCCCTGCTATCATTATTATAGTGATAGTCGAACAGATATTGTTGTTCGTCGTCTCAGCTGTAGCAGTTTATCATCTTCAGTATCAGAAAATCTAGATACTGATTTTGATTTCTCAAACTATTGTTTTATTTGCAGCGAATTATTCCAGGATCAGAGTGACTTGCGTCAAAGCCGTCAGAGGAAAATATGTAATGTACGTCATGAAGGTACAAAAAAAGCATTTTGGACCTTGTTCTCAAACGTTCTGATGACAAGGCAAAGAGCATTGCTGATCGCATAGCTAATGTTTCTAGCTGAGTCAATGTTGGAGCTAGGTATCACAAGGATTGCAGCAAGCAATTGTACTCCAAAAAACGGAGTGACGAAATAAGACATGATGAGCGCAAAAATAACATCGACAATGCTATGGAGGATGTTTTTGCTTACTTGCATGAGAATAGTGAAGAGTGCCAATTTCGACTCGCGGATTTAATGAAATCGATTGAAGGAGACTACATTCCAGAGAAGCGTACGGTCATTGAACGATTAAAGACAAAGTAGAAGGACGACATTGTAATATTTAACGAAGGTAAACAAGACATCATTATCTGCTTTAAAGGTTTTAATTACAAAGTTATATCGAAAAGATCATCTCATGAAAAAAAATGATCCTAAAGAGGAGAAATTGTAGAAAGTCAGAGATGCAGCTGCAATTATTTTGGAAGACATCCGTTCACGGCACTATGAATCGAATCAGTATCCACCTTCAGATAATTTTTTAAAAGAAGTTAATTCTTTAATTCCTTAATCTTTATCAGTTCTACTTTCTGGAATGATTTGTCAATCAAAACGTAAGTCGTTGGTTGCAGCACAAAGAACATGTATATCAATTGCTCACTCCATCATTGGAGCAACTCGACCTGCTTCATTCATTTCACCGCTACTACTTGGGGTTGGATCTTCTTTATATAAAAAATATGGTTCCAGTAATCTCATCAATGTTCTTTCAACATTAGGTTTCTCTGCGTCTTATAATTCTATTTCATTGTACGAAGATTCCTGTGCATTTTGTCCAGCGCGTAATATTTTACCTCATGCCTTCTCGCAATTTGTTTTTGACAATGCCGATTTCAACAGCAACACAATTGATGGTGAAAATACTTTCCAGGCGATGGGTGGAATCCAATGTATTACACCGTATGATAGTATTGAAGCTGATACAAGTTTACTTCGTGTCTCCAAAAGGATACCAGCTTCAGCTAAATCTACTTTAGGGTTAGTTCCTCTTGCGTCCCACTCAGAAGGCAAAACAATTGGATTGGGTGAAAAAAATGTTTCATTAATCGAAAATATCACATCACCAGCCAAAAAGATTGTTTCTCGTCCTTGTGACTTCATGTGGCTATATGGTAAATGGTCTTGTGCTTTAAACATTGGTGGATGGAACAGCTTTATGATTGAAGCAACTGTTGAGGAGCCTTTCCAAGGAAGTAGAATTGTATGTCTACCATTTATAAACGCTCCTCCAACATATTATGACACAATTTCAACATCACTCCAGCTTTCGATTGGGAAATGTAAAGCTTCCAATCAAAAAACGTGTATTGTAACGTTTGATCAACCCTTATATTGGAAAGCTCGAGATATAACTGCTGCGGCTGATCCTACTCCAGATCTTTTAAAAGTTGTTGTTCGATTGGGTGGGTTCCATCTGCTTATGTCATTCATTGGTGGAATTGGATACATAATGTCTGGCAGTGGACTTGAAGATATATTTAAATTAATTTATGCATATAATTGTGTTCAGCACATAATATCTGGACATGCTTATGGGAGAGCTGTGCGTGCTCATTTGTTGGTGCATTTGTCTACAAGCAAAATAATTATGGACTCAATGGAATTAACAGATGAAGAACGCGATTTCCTCGATGATGTTATCAACGATATTGATCGAACTAACGTTTTACAATCAATTAATAATCCTTCATTCAAGATATCGTCCAAATTTGAAGAATCCTTGACCATGCTGGAGAGTAAAGGACCAAATGAAACCTTATCGATACAATACTACAGATTAGTCACTCTCTTAAAACATTTTATCGAAACAGAACGATCTGGAAATTGGTCTCTTCATTTGGAAACGATAAGGAAAATGCTTCCAATTTTTCATGCAAGTGGACATTTCTTGTATGCTAAGTCAAGTCAACTTTATCTGCAAGATATGTTGAGGCTTGATCAAATAATGACACATGATGAATACCACTCGTTCACTGATAAGGGCTGTTTTACTATTCGACGAACTGACAAATTTTGGAGCGGGATAATGTCTGACCAAACTATTGAGCAAACTCTCATGAGAATGTTTAAATCATCTGGAGGGTTAACAGACGGGCGTGGTATCTCTGAGAGCACGTTGGCATCATGGACTCTTGGAATGATACGCTTACAAGATGTTTGCGAGCAGATTACAGAATACTGTAACATCACTATGGATACTTCAGAACAGCACGTAGATTACAGAGATGCACGTGTCCAACGTGACAATGAAGACCTTGAAAATTTTTATAACTGGCTCTCTTCTCATGAGTTTACTATAGATCAAACTGAATTGATTTGTATAGCAAATGGAATAGTTGCTTCAGGTATCGTCAATTGTCATCGTGCTTCTGAAATAGGAGAAGGCTTAATAACTAACATCATTGGATCTAATTTTCAAGGACTGTCATTTAGTCGCAAATCAAAGGTTCTTCCCTTTAGTGCTATGACAAGCACTATTGAAGTAGAAAAATCTCCTGTCGTCATCAATTCCTTACTTTTATTTCAACGGATGTGTATTTCGAAACGAACAGTTGGCGATATTAAACAATATATGGCGTATGGATTAGCACTTTTTCCATTGGCATTATTCGCTGAGGATGGCGTGAGGAAAGGTAGTAAGTCGTCTTTGTTTAATGTTTTACACCACTGGACCAATCCTTTGAAAACATTCACAGAAGTCATTTTGTTATCGATGGTGGTTTTCTATTGCATAAAGTGATTTGGGATCGGAATTCGTCATTAAACAACATCCTTGAGAAGTATGTCCGTTATGTGCAAGAACATTATGGACTATCTGCAACAATAATATTTGATGGTTACTCCGAAAATCCTGATATAGCAGGAACAAAGTCATGAGAACGTATGCGTCGCACGAAAAAACACCAATGTACTGAAATTAAGTTTGATAAGAGTACCGTACTAACAATATCTCAAGAAAAATTTCTTGTTATGAAAAAAACAAATCAAACTTGATAGATCTTCTCAAAACTGCTCTTTCAGAGGTTGGTTTTTCTGTCAACCAAGCTGAATCAGATGCAGATTCAATCATCGTCTCTGCTGCGCTTACTGCATCCCGATCTCATTAATCTGTTATTATTGTGGCAGAGGACATTGACATTCTTGTATTGCTCACGGCATTTGGTACAAGACAGCCTAACATTTATTTTTCGAAACCTTCTGCTCAGTTATATAGCCTTTCAAGTTTTATGTATGGAGATCTCATAACACAGAATCTGCTATTTCTTCATGCTTTTTCGGGGTGTGATACAACATCAGCAGCCTATAATATGGGGAAATTAAAATTTATAAAAATAATGGAGAAACATCCGGAATTAGCTGGTGGTACCACGCTATTCCTGAGTGAGAAAGTCGATCCAACTTTGCTCACTCTTGTTGGCGAACGTTTTTCCATAGCTTTATACGGCGGTAATAAAGACGACTCACTAGACGGCTTGCGATACAAACGATTTGCCAAGACAGTGACTGAAAATTCATTTAATTTATCATCGTTGCCTCCAACACAAGATGCTGCTCGTTTTGACAGTCTCCGAGTATATCACCAGGTCCAGTCGTGGCTCGGAAGATATCAAAATCCTGAAGATTGGGGCTGGAAGAAGCTTGCAAACATTTGGATGCCAATACAAGCTTCCAAGCCTCCAGCACCCCCCGATCTCATGAAATTAATTTTCTGCAGATGCAAAGGAAACTGTGGAAGCATGTGTGGCTGCAGAAAAGCAGGCCTGAAATGCTCTACAGTATGCCTCCATTGTTCTGGCGAAACATGCAGCAACATTATGGAAATATCAAAGTTAATGGAAGAAAATGAATTTGAAGATGAACTTCCAACTATGACTCCAATTTCAACTCCTGTCATTGCTCACACTCTCACATTTGACATTGATTTTGATTCTGAGCCACAGCCTGGACCATCGAAGAAAAGTCGATTAGAGTAGCTACTTAATAAGTGATTAAAAATATTAGATGACGAGGATTACTTTATAAGCAAGATGTCCGTGGAGTAGGCCTACTAGGGATTCCACGTTAAAAAAACGCTCTTACAGACTCTACCTCATAGGTGGCGGGGAAAAGAGTTAGGAATGAATAAGTAAAGTTGTTCGAATTTAACAAAAATTTCGTAAGAATATATTTACAATAAAAAAAAACAAAAATAAGTTAAACATTTCGTTTCGACCGGATTCTCATGAGCATTGACGAACCCGGTCAACTTTGGAGCGCTGTAACAGCGTTTTAAATAAATGAAATTGAAAAAAATTATAGGGAAATATTTTCTTCAAAAGATCATCTACAAGATTGGTCTGAGGTGATTTTTTTGTAAATTTATAAAAAAAAGTTATAGAGCAAAAAATAAAATTTTTACAGAAATTTTCTCATTTTTTTGCTTATAACTCCTTTAGTTTTCAATTTAGGAAAAAAAGTTAAATAAACATATTTGTAGGCAAAACAATTTGCTACAAATTATGATTCAACAAATTTTTTGTAAGACGCATAGTTTCCGAGATATCGCGAAAAAAGTGTTTTCACCCCTTTGTCCAAGATGGCGGCCGGGGGACAAGGGTGGCGACCCCACAAACTTGAGGTTAAGTTTCTATTGACCCCTCACACATGTCCCAAAAATAAAATTGCGTCCTCTAACAAATGCAAAGCTCATGTAACATTTCAATGGACTATAATCCAAAAATCCGATAAATGGGAACTTTTCGAATTAATTACCACCCCTTTGGCCTGGTACAACCAGACATGCAAAATCCAGCACGAAATAATTTTTCTTGCAGTGTCAGAAGGCAATTCAGAAAACGGTAGTCAATTAAGGAAAATTTCTGGTAGTGGCCTAGTCAGTGCAAACCTCTTCACGACAAACTTTGTTTTCTTCCAAGGTTTTCCGCAGACCCGTTCTTATGCCCAGGCTGTGCCAAAAAATTATTCATTGGAGCCACAGTTGAAGAGATCTGCAAACATTGCCCCAGGACTTGTCACAGATCTAGTATCACCCTCATATCTGAAATAGAGGGAGAAACTTACATTGTCACCCAGATTGTGTGTCCAAAATCCACTACTAATGTTCCCAATGAAGCCTACCGAACTCCGGGGGCAATTGAAGTCAAAGTTCCTTGCCGATGTCACCTATCTATGAACAAAGAAGAGATTATACTCAGAAGATTCCCCTGTAACGAAGAACTCCCTCCCACGGCAGCAACCACCCACATTATCCCAGCAGCATGGTCTTATCTAAAATCATTCGTTCTAAATCCTAAAATGAGACAAAGTTTCCCAATATTTCAAAATATACAAATTGGACGTTGGAAACCCATATCAATTTCACTTCAGTTAAGGAAAATATTGGAGGTATACTAGATAACATGGATGGAAAATATGTAATGTCGTATGCGAACACTTTCGGTACCCACAGTGATACAATTTTCTCATTATGGAATAGTATTTTTTCCATATGTGTCCTATATTTGTTGTTCCATGGTCAACGAAATCTCCCAGTATTGCCGCTCTGCCTGCCAGAGTACAAGCGGAACCCAGGAATCCAGCGAGCCATAGCATTGCATTTTCCTCCATCTGCAAGTTGCCATATTAATAAGGTACTTAGTGAGAAAAGCCATTTGGAAATAGTGAGGGACCGGAGAAACAGTGGGCCCGCCGCCTCAACCTGAAAAAGGTGAGAAAACAGAGGTGGTAAACCTCAATAAAACCTATATACTGGAGATGGATAGTTCAAATAAGCTAGTCTCACCAGGACAAAGTGTGAAGTGCACGCTACGGGAGATGAACGAGTAGGAACTTGATGGTTCTTCCTAAGTATAGATAGATAGGGTCAGATCTTTACATTTAGTAAGTAATATGTTTTTTTATATAAGAGGAAGTAGGGGGACAGTTTTTTTGCCAGGACCAGCATCCAAGGAACATATATATGTGTATAAATATACAGATAGAAGATAGGAGAAGTACAGCAAGTATGATATAAAGACGGGAATAGAGTAATGTAGAATGAAATAGTTGAATGCATGGGGTATATATGGAAATAGAAGGGTGAGAATTTCGTGTTATGAAATATATTATCAAATATTTTTTTGTGGTTTTCAGACAAGCAAGGAAGAAGGTGGTCCCTTTGAAAAAATTTTACATAATTTCTGGTGGAAGAATTGAATTGAGATAGTTAGTAATTCCCAGTGTATAACAATCCTATGGTAGGAAAAATTGACTTAAGATATCAAAGGAAACCGAAGTACTTTCTGAGATAAAATGTTCAATTTGAAGACTATGTATTTGAATATGGCAGCAAAGATAATCAATGATATAGATATTCTCCAACAATAACAATAGATCTTGGAAATTGAGAAAATATTAGTATATTTCTTTTGGTTTTTGTATAGGATTGAATAATTATTGTTGTTCACACTTTGAAATAATTACTATATTTAACGACTAAGTACATACCGTTCTTTTTTTTTCCGGTTATGGTACACACACAACCCAGGGAGATACCGCCCAGAACCACCATAATCCAATGGAGAGGTGTCAGCCTGGCTTCAGGAGTACACAACCCGGACTCCAACAAGAGAATGATCAACGAAGTCACGTAGTCACCACAAAGACTTCACAAAGGTACAAAGCGCTGGACGAACTAAGTAGTCTGGTAGCTGTTACCTGTAAAGAGTGGAGTTTATGAAAATACCACCCAAACCGAGGAAAATAATATACCAGAAGATGTGCTGGGCCATGTGCAGATATAGTCCAACATCCATGGAATCGCTGATCTTGCACTTTCAAACAACTACGCCGGAACTACGAAGCACTCATTTTGTAATCCAAAAAATACAAGGGTGAAATGCACAGTCACAGCACGATATTGGAGGGCTGCTAACGTGTAAGGCCCCAAATGAAACGGCGAACCGAGTGAACCACAATATAAGGTTTGGGGGACACGAGACACGATTCCAATTCTTCTTCTTTCTCGACTCGGAGAGCAATCACGCTAAGCAGATGGCGCCACCAGTACGTCCATAAGAATCGTCCAAACAGAAGGACCAACGCCAAATAACGCAGTACCGTCAACAACCGCCTTCGTCACCACCGTCACCTAGGCAGAGTTGCGGCAGTGACGACGTTCGGGCCCACTCCAAGCGTATGGCAGGAAGAGCCAGCCTGAGGACTCTCAACGACAGATCCGTACTTCCGCCATCACTTTTAATGATTTGGTTATATTGATCGATTAGGGAATTTGAATTGTATAGTTTTGGTAGATCTTTTTTAAGTTAGTTAATTTTTCAAAGCTGGGGTCCAGCTTTCTTGAGGGGAAGGCATATGTCACAAAGCAATCATAAGTTAGAAAAAAGAATCATTTTATTTTCCAAGATCACCAAAACAGTTTGATTCCAGTTCTTTATTCAAAATCAATACTACATCCAAATAAAAACATTCAACAACAAATACCAGGCCGACAATCCAAAACATTTGTGTCACATTTAAAGCTGCCTAGAAATCCCAAATTGAAATATAACAAAGCGGAATTGTTGTCAGGTCTTGGTGTATGTGACAAGTCATTAGTCGGGGAAGTGCCCTCCTCTACAAGATGATAGCTGGAAGTGGAAGATGTTCCCCATTGTGTAAGGCCCTACTTTTATTGTACAAACTTGTTAAATTGTTTTTTGATCATCCCGATATTTTGCACAGTGCCTCCTTGGGTTTTTTTATATATTTAGCTGCCCATATTCAAAATCTTTCTTGAGTGTGTTAGGTGTGTGTTTTTGGTGAATAAAGTGTTCTCTTTTGGTTATTCAACTATTACTATCTGTAGCTACCTCCCCAGTCCACAACGAATCAACGGGATCCCCAATCCCGGAGTTGTGACAATATATCAAAGTAATATACAATAACTATTAGTGTAATACAAGTCGTATTTATTTTCCCACAACTGTGTCCATTAAAAAAAATAATTCGTGTTTCAAAATAATTATTTTTATATCGAGTGCATAAAATGAGTGTTTTTCAATGGCATTTGAGAGTGTTAAAATTCTGTCGGATGTGCCATGAAAACAACATTATTTGTTCAATTGGTAATTTGAATCAATAAATATTGTCTAAAATATGTCATAAATAAATACTTCCTATACCTCTTGACATGGTTAAAAAATAAGTAACTATTCATTACAAGCTTTTATTTAGTTTTAGACTTCTAGTCGTCCGATCAATTCGAAATTTAGCAGGTGTTCATTATTCTGGTAACAATGCATTATGGAATTTTTGTTAGGAAAAACAAAATCGGGGGTTTTCAAACGCGTGCTTGTAAATTGTATGTGAGGGTTTTCAGGGTCGGAGATTATGAATTTTTTGTCCACATTCATAAATTCTAGATGACGGTTCCAAGATGGCGGACGAGTTTTGTGAATTGACTTCAATCAATTCGTTTCAAAATTGGTATGTGGAGGTTTTCGGGGTCGGAGATTATGAAATTTTGTCAAAATTTATAAATTCAAGATGGCGGCTCCAAGATGGCAGACGAGTTTTGTGATTATGGTCCAATTCGAATCAAAATTGGTATGTGGGGGTTTTCGAGGTCGGATATTCAATTTTTTTTTGTCGAAATTCATAAATTCAAGATGGCGGCCCCAAGATGGGGGACGTTTTAATAACAAGCTTTCATTCAAGCCGTGTACTAAAATGTATGAAATAAGTGTACTAAAATGGTTTCGAAAGCTTGTCGCGCGAATTGTAATAAAATTAATACTTCGACAAGTTGTAACCCACCAAACAATCATTGTTCGATGGAATTGATTGATATCTACTTTCATGAACACTTCGCGCGACAAGGTTTTGAAAACAAATAATTATATGTAATTCTTTATTGAAATTCACTTCTGACAGAGGAACATTTACTAGTCTCTGGATCATACTATTATATGCGGCTACTTTGATGTATTGATAAAAATCTTCTTGTACTGGTAGATATAAAGACGACATCTTATGTTGCTTTGTGGGAACTGTTAGACAACGAAATACATTTTTGGACTTTATAAACGGCATTCATCGCTCAATAAAATTTACAAGAGAAATTGAAATGAATGATTAGATGAACTTTTGGATTTGACAATAATGAGAATAAACAATAAACACGATTTTTCAATTTTCCACAAACCTTCGTATACAGATATTACAATACATAGTACCTCCACTCATCCCTACCAACACAAAGTAGCGGCATATAATAGTATGATCCACAGACTAGTGAATGTTCCTCTGTCAGAAGAGTATTCAATAAAGGATTAAATATAATCAAACAAATTGCAGCCAATAACGGATATTACTCAAGTTAAGTCGACAACGTTCTATCGAAAAAACTCTTTAAAAGGCAATCCAATCGATTCAAGTCAAATTCTGAGTTATTACTTATTTTGGCAAACCTACAGAGAAGATTTATAATTATTCAAATCAAAGATCAATATTGCTTACAGAACAAATAATACTTCGGGAAAATTTATTTAAAGAAACAACAAAGATCGAATTGAGAAGTCTGACAAATCTGGAGTATAAAAACTAACATGTGGTACTCGTCTAAGTTTTTACATAGGACAAACAGGTAGAACTTCCAAGCAACGCATATCTGAGCATAAAAACAGTTTCATTAAGGTCAAATCTAATTCAACTTTCGCTAACCATCTCCAGAATGAAAGGCATTACTTTGCTAATGACTTTGAACTTTTGCATGTAGAGAAGAAAGGTCAAAAACTCGATCTCCTAGAGAGCTTGTAGATTAACAAAGACACAATTCACAATACTCTTTGAACTACAATATTAATTTGAAATATTCGCCCCTTTTGAATCTGTTTACCAAAAATTGAATAATATTTCGTCCAATAATCACTTAATTCCTAATATCAAACTGACTTCCTGCTTCTATTATTTATAGCAAACTACAGTAATTGTGATTTAGTTTCCACTTGAAAAAGCTATAGTATAGCAAAACACGTGTGAGTTTTGTAAACCAATTTTTGAGAAAAGCGTCTATTTTTTAGCAGTACACGCCTCAAATGAACGCTTGTCTTCAAAAAGATTTTCCATCAGTTATTTCATTTTATATCAAGAAGTGAATTTCCTCCACAAAAACAAACATTTATTCAATACTTCCTATACAATTTCACAGCATCCAGTCATCTTTTTTTGTCGTTACTATAGGAATGGATTGGTGGCACGCCGCATGTTTGACTAGCATATATACATTTATAGATTGTTCGTATTTGCTTTGCCCTCTATATGAACTCGCTGAGGCCGTATATTTTAACTTGGATATCTGGTGTGTAACAGTTCCGCAGGTTCCTGCATATTAGTGGAGTACCTATTAGAATAACTGATATGTGATTATATTATTGATATTCTGGAAAATCTTAATGTATCGAGGATAACTCATCAAAATATCCGTTCGTACCAAATCAAAGTACTCAGTAGTCGGTACTCGTGGATACTTTTATTTTGAAGGATTCAGTACTAAAAAAAATCGGGTACCGGTTGAGAGACTAAATCAGAATTTTTTGTACTTCCATCTTCATAGAATTTTTTATTACTTTTCGGTGCGGTATATATATATATATATATTTATATATATATATATATATATTATATATATATATATATATTTTTGTTTATTTACTTTTCACAACCAGACATCATAACAAAATATATTATTTTTTTGTTTTACTATGTTTTACTATTATTTTTACTATTTTCAAAATCCTCAAACTAGTTGCCCTTTGAATTTAATTCAATATATATTGACAAATGAATACCCATATAAATATTTAATATCTCCGGCTATGCATTTTATCTTCTTTCAAATCTATTCTTTTACCTTATTTCCTTCACCTCAGCTAACTCAATCGGTACGCCTATGGAAAGTCGGTTCTACTGTGGAGCCCTCTGGTCGTTCTTGATGTCAATTTCAGGAAATGGCAACTGTTATTGCTCAATCATTGAAAATGAAGCAGAAATTCATCAAAATAATAATTTCCTTCATTCAGGAAAAACTTACTACTACCTATTCTGCGATAAATAACCTAATCAGTGCTTCATAGCAAATATATACAGGAAATGTGCAGTTATGTGATACTAAAAGTGAAATTTAACCTAGTTTTATAGATTATGTGGTCAATATAGTAATTCATGGAAAGTTCTATCAAAAAGGGTTCTTTAAAAGTTTCAATTTTAATTGCACTGTAGTAACTTCCTATGGTTTCAAAAAATACCTGTGACTTCTTGTAACAAGAATGTTCAGTGGTTTGGATTTCTCCGTTCTTGGAAATTGCAGCTCCTTTGTTGATTGTGACTTCGACTCGTACTGGTAAATCTCCAATGAAAAAGGTAAGATTAACTCTGCATCTGGGATCTTTTATCTGCTATTGTTCTCTATGGTATTTTCCATATTGTCCTGTCAAATAACTGTTTTTCTGATACATATTGATTAATTTTTTCAATAAATTTCAATTTTCTTCATTCGGTTCTTCCAAAATATTTTTTCTGTTCTCTCTCATCGCTTGTTGATTTCTTCCCGTGATACCAGCACATTTTGTTTTCTTTCTCGGATTTTCGATTTACACGCACCTTTTTGTTGCACTTTTGATTATTTTCACTTCTTTGGCAGTTTTTATTTACGAAACATTTGTAACTACCTTACATACTATATACAAGACATGTAAAAATCATTCTTTTGACGTTTCTGCTTTTCATATTTTCAAAATTCCTAATTTTGCATCAAGATCTTTCCTGGTATCTCATTGGCTATTGTGTTTAGATCCAATTTCATAAACAGAATGTTCGAACTTTAACATTTTGTTATCTGCTTGTGCTCGAAAATATATAAGTAAATTTTGATTTCTAAAAATTTTAAAATTATGCCAATTGCTTGTAATGTTAAAAACATGTTCATTTCAAACATAGATATCGATTAATATTGACAAGGTTTCAGAAAAACGGTAGAATCTTCGGAAAAACTGTAAAATAACATAATAGATCACTAACTACGAGAATTTTTTTATTTGTGTTTTTTTTATTATCATTCTCATTTCAACTCTTTAAATATTCAACGTACTTCTAAACATAACAAATTCCCTAAATTTATATTCAACATTTTAATACTAGTTAGTAAAATTTGATTATCAATTTAATTATTCACGAATTATTAATACTACTTCTTTTGTTTCGGGAAACCAACTGTTTTTGGAGGTCCTTTGAATTCAAGAAAGAAAATTCTTCAGAGATAACATCATTCATGAGATTTGATATATTTAATATTTATATTTCATACTGATATATATTTGTTTGTTTTCCTTCCCTTAATTTTTTTTTTTATTTCATTAATCTAATCTCTCAATTCATTAACTTTTATTTTGTGCATATACTCGCTATACTCTATTCATACATCATTATCTTATTATATTTATTTATAATTAACCTTTTTTTTTTTAACCTTTATTATCATCATCATATTTCCTTTTATTTTTATCATTTCCCTTTCATTTCTCACATGCATTCTTTTCATACTCTCTCTATTACTCTTTGCTTCTTTTTATTTTTCTTCAAAATTCATTTTATTTACTATCCATTTTTATAATTTTCCTTCATGATATATTTTGGTTTTTTACTTTTTCTATCTGATCTCTACCAATAATTATTTCAAACCTCATGTTTTCCAGTATAATTGATTGTTGTTCAATATTATTATTTTCTTTCTACAATTTTCAATTCATGTGTTGTTTTGTTTCCTTCAGTTTTTTCTCTCATTGATGTATTTTTTCTTTAATTCATTTTCCATTTTATTTTATTTTAATCGAATGTTTCTAAAACAGTATCTAAAAAAAATTATTTAAACTTTTTGTTCCCTAACTTACCTATTTAATTTGTTAAACCCACAATTAATGATTCCCTAAATTTTTATTTTTGTTATTTACCTCTCCTTCTATGGAAATGTTATTGTTCTATTACTACAATCATATACAGAGTGCGTCAAAATTATGGAACAAATTCGATATTTCGCAAGCCATGTACTTTTGACAAAAATCCTGAAATAAGACGATTTTTATTTCAAAATGCTGATTTTTTTTGTGTATATTCTAAAGAGGTTATGTCACTGGTTTTGACATGGTGACGTAATCGGTAATCTGTTTGAATTGGAATAGATGTCTTGTGATACCTCATCTGAAAATCTTCTCAACACTGCATTCAATGATAATAATCAATTAGATTTTTTTTTGTACAGGGTGAACAAAAATTATATTTTATTTCAATAAGAGAATAACTTTATATCCAACAAAATAGAACAGTGAATAAAATGTTCGAAATGCCATCCACCAGTCTCTTGACAATAAGCAAATCTACGGACACATTCCTCTTGCACATTGCGAATAACTTCCGGAGTAATTCTGTTAATTTCGATCCTAATTCGATTTCTCAACTCTTGTAGATTTTGCGGCCTATCTACATAGACCTTCGATTTCAAATAACCCCACAAGAAAAAAATCCAGGGGCGAAGGATCTGGAGATCTTGGAGGCCACTCTATCGGTCCGCGTCTACCAATCCACCTCCTAGGGAAACAGTTATTCAAAAACTCGCGAACATCACGTGCATAGTGCGGGGGTGCACCATCTTGTTGCAACCAAATACTTTCATTTGGGGAGTTAGGATTGTTGGCGTTTGGAAAAATATCGGCAAGGCTAGGTATGAGTTCATTTCTTAAAAATTCCAAGTAACGCTCTCCTGTGAGATTTCCTTCGGAAAAATACGGGCCAATAATCCTGTCGTTTATTATCCCTGCCCAAACATTGACTTTCTGAGGGTATTGAGTATGCCCGTCCATCATCCAGTGAGGATTATCCCTACTCCAATATCTGCAATTCTGACGATTTACTGAACCATTTAGACAAAACGTAGCCTCATCGGAAAAAAGAATTTGTTTTGTAAAACATGGATTGCGGTTACACAAATCCTGCATTATTTCACAGAACTCCACACGGCGATCGGGATCATCATCATTGAGTTGTTGATGTAGCTGTACTTTGTATGGATGGTACTTTTCTGCTTTTAGAATACGTAATACAGAACTTTGGGATATGTCAAGGTCTGCTGCAATTTGTCGTGGAGTATTGTGAGGATTATCCTCTACACCCAATAGAACATCAAGTTTCACGTTTTCTTCTATTTTGGGACGTCCAGCATTCGGAATATGTTTGACATGACCAGTTTCTCTAAATTTTTTCTCAATCTTATCTATTTGGATACTTCGCATTGAACAAGTCGCATACCTCTTGCTGAGTTCTGGTTCTATCTCCGCATCCAATAAAAATTAAAATTTCTATACGTAGCCATAGTTTACTTTTAGAACTTTTCACTTAGAATTTGTGAAGAATATTTGTTGATATTTCAACTGACATTTATTTGACAATAACTTGCCTATTATGGCATTAATTTGTAATTGTCTTTTGTTTCCATTTTAGACTGGGAATAGCTAACTATCATTATTTGGAAAGGATCCATTGGTGTAGTAGAGCACTGACTCACTAGTCTGCCAGGGCAGTCTAAGGGATTAGAGCCTTGGCTCAGAAAAGTAAAAAGTAAATAACTCACAATGTAATAAAATCTTGAAAGTAAATATTCACCCATTTCCAATCTTCCGAATAATCTGAAATTTGTCACACATATCACGGACCGATGACAATACAAGAATTTCATAATCATAATGTAATAATAATAAAAATATATTTTTCCAAACGCCAACAATCCTAACTCACAAAATGAAAGTATTCGATTGCAACAAGATGGTGCACCCCCGCACTATGCACGTGATGTTCGCGAGTTTTCGAATAACTGTTTTCCTAGGAGGTGGATTGGTAGACGCGGACCGATAGAGTGGCCTCCAAGATCTCCAGATCTTACGCCCCTGGATTTTTTCTTGTGGGGTTATTTGAAAACGAAGGTCTATGTAGAAAGGCCGCAAAATCTACAAGAGTTGAAAAATCGAATTAGGATCGAAATTAACAGAATTACTCCGGAAGTTATTCGCAATGTGCAAGAGGAATGTGTCCGTAGATTTGCTTATTGTCAAGAGACTGGTGGATGGCATTTCGAACATTTTATTTAACTGTTCTATTTTGTTGGATATAAAGTTATTCTCTTATTGAAATAAAATATTAATTTTTGTTCACACTGGACAAAAAAAAATTTAATTAATCATTATCTTTGAATGCAGTATTGAAAGGCCTTTCAGATGAGGTATCACAAGACATCTATTCCAATTTAAAAAAATTAACGATTACGTCACCATGTCAAAACCAGTGACATAACCTCTTTAGAATATACAAAAAAAAATCGGCATTTTAAAATAGAAATCGACCTATTTTAGGATTTTTGTCAAAAGTACATGGCTTGCGAAATATCGAATTTGTTCCATAATTTTGACGCGCACTGTATATTACCCCAAATATTCCTTGTTTAAAATGCCTACTGATATTTCCTACAATTTCTTCCTCTCTCATGATGGGACTAGATATTGGGCCATTGCAAACATTTGTATTGCATAATTATTATGATTTATGCTTCACTTCTCATCAAATTTTCCAAATTGTTATTTGTCTCTAATAATTAACTGTGCATTTTCTCCCCAATATTGCTTTGAAAATAATTTTTCATATATACTAGCTGACCACTAGCTGACCCGACAGACGTTGTCCTGTCCAAATTTCTATGTTCCCTAAAATGTTTTTCCCAAAAACTCTCGTCCGCGTAGAATTTCTTTTTTTCTGAATTTTCCTTTATGTTGTTCCATCTAGACTATGCTTTTGACTCCTTCCGCTTCCTTTCCCTTCCCCTTCCTTCCTTTTTTTTCCCTTCCTTGTTGTCCCTTCCCGTTATCCCCTTATCCTGTCACCCCGTTCGCCCGTTTTTTCGTAATCCCGTTATTCCCATCACCCCGTTATCCCATTTTCCTGTTATCCCGTTTTTTCTTCATCTTGTTATCCCGTTTTCCCGTTATCCCCTTATCCTGTCATCCAGTTTTCCCGTTTTTTCGTTATCCCGTTATTCCCGTTATTCCCGTTTTTTATTTATCCCGTTATTCCGTTTTCCCGTTATTCCCTCATTGTCATCCCGTTTTCCCGTTTCTTCGTTATCCCGTTATTCCCATTATCCCGTTTTTCTTTATCCCGTTCTCAATTTATCGTACTACAATTATTATATTCGATTGCCATCTTGCAATTGCGGATTTGTGGATGAAATAAAAAAACATAAAAATCGCGATGGAAAAATAGGGGTTGATCGTAGAAGGATGAAAATTTGGGGCTGTATGTATTTTTGAATGCTATATCATAAAAAAATAAAAAAAAAATACCAAAAAAATAAAATAAAAAATCAAGGGGTGGACCACCCTTAACATTTAGGGGGATTGAAAATAGATGTTGTCCGGATATTTATGTCAGACAGTAGTACAGTTGTCTGTAAAAAACTGATTTGAGGCGCCATCTGTTTGAGACTTATGGAACTTACGATTAATAACACCAATCAACATTGATAATCAGTTTATTATTAATTATAAATTATCAAGACCATCAATCGAAATTACACATACATGCCAAATTTCATCGGAATCGGTCGACTTGGTGAAGAGTTCACTGGAAACAAACATCAGGACACTGGATTTATATATATTAAGATATATATATATATATATATATATATATATATATATTTTATTCAACCCAGTTGATGGAAGATATTCCAATAGTAGAAGAGCAAGCAATTTGGTGGCGACAAGATGTTGCTCCTCCTCATGATTTACAGGTTGTCACTCAATTTCTGGATAGAACTATTCCAAATTGACGAATTGGTAATAAAGATTCAATACGGTGCCCAGCTCGTCCCCCATATTCATCACCACTTGATTTTTTTATATGGGGTTATTCAAATGATATTGTTTTCAGTACTGCTCTTTTTGATTTGTATGATCTGAAAATGAAGATTCGACTAGCCTGCAGCAATATTACGCCAATATTATAAGAGCGACTTCTTCGAGAGAACTGAATCGCCGTTTCGAAGCCTGTCTTATGTCTAATGGGCGTCATTTTATACACCATTTTATATTACATTGTTTACACCCAGTATATTTTGACTTATTTGCAAGTGATGCATTTCTGAGAATTTCTCTTGTGAATTCATTATGTTACAGAGAGGATTCTTCTATAAGCTTTCTAAAAAAATATTATTTCTCAAAACCTTAAATTTCAGGGAAAAGTGCAATAATTCATCAACGCTCTAACTGAATTTCAAAAACCATGAAATGATATCATAATTCAACGTAGAATCTGATTATGTGATGCTTCTGGTCTAACTAACAAAAGAAAAGTGATGTCTTATTCTTGGTCAGACCTATATTTTTGAGCCGAGACGAAAATTATTATCAATCATTATGGTAACGAAATGTTTTCGATTGTGGGTAAGTATACCACAATTACATCCTGTGCATGTCGGCACGAACTGCAATATTTGTAGAATTCCAAAAATCAGTTCAGAAAACGTCAGCTTTCATTACATATGAATTGAAGCAGCACTCTATACGATAGTAATTTTTAGGTGTGGGTGTGATAAATCTGTTCGAATGAAAGTGTTCTGATCGTAGTAGTTATACGGTAAGGAAATAGTTTCGATTCTTTTCACGTATTGAGTTTATGTAACACCCAAAAATGAATTTCATGAGCGATCGGGTAGAAGAGCCAAATAAGGTTAGGTTCTTTCATGTGATTCCCATATATAATGATTCAATTGGTTTTTCCCCGAAAGATGCTTAGCCTAATGTCGTATTATTATCGTTCTCCGTTTATTCGAAACTTTTTAAATTTTAATTCTTAATGGAATTTGTTTCTATTTGGTAGTTCTACTTGTTTTTCGAATAATAATTCTACCATGACAACTGTAATGTTCTGAAGTTTATTTCGTACAAAATAAAAACGTTTACAGTGAAGCAACTCTTATGTGTCTGTCACAGACGTGTGATAGAGTGCATTTAACCTAGGAACTTAAAATTGAGGATATTTCCGATAATTAGAAATTGAAAAATATTATTCATTTTAATTTTATGAATGAAGTTATATTATCTTGTCGTAAAAAAAATTGAAATTTCGATTGCGTTGTTCGAATAGAAAATGGCTGAAATGTTATGTCTAATGTATAATTCATGATGTTCAAAATGTATCATTTCGAGAATTTTTTTTTTGAGCTTTATCCGGTGTCTAAAATTTCTGTATAATTAAAATCATGCTTTGTTGCTTTTTTATGAATAGTCAGGGCTTTGACGTGGAGTTAGCATATATGTGAGATTTCAGACGATTTTTTTATTTGTTGATAGGTTTGACCGATAGTGGAGTGAAAAAAGCTTAAAATTATGCATTTTATGGGAACCCTGGGCAATGCCATGGATTTTCCTGGAACCCTTTGATATTGCTTAGAAATTACTCACAGAAAAGTTGTTATGAACTTATATTCGTTAACTGATTGTTTGTCAATTGTTCAACAATGAAAAACATTTTTGTGTAGGCGAATTTAAAATAACTCAATGAATTTCGATTTTACTCAAATTGATACTATAAGGGTTTTTGAGATCACCGAACAACAAAATGATATTGAAAAAATCAAATTCAAAATGACAGTATAAAATATTATGTAAAAAAATAAAATCCAACTCGATGAATTTAAAAGAAATATGACTGGATATTGATATACGTAGGGTATTGCAAAGGTGTCTGGAAAAGAATTAACTGCATTCGCATAAAACTTGTGCTTGATTTCACGAGACCAACCGTCAATAAAGAGACGACATTCAAAATTTTCCCTTCTCTGCATGACACAACTATATGTAGAGCGCCAGGTGAGTATTAAACTTACCGAGCAGCTGTACTCTCGTATTTTTTTCCAACATTCAAATATGATATTTTCGATCCAATATAAAGTACATCGAGAGGTAAACTTATATTTCTAAGCAAAAAACTTCTGCAGAAACTCATTTATATGCACTTTTATATTGCCCCAAATTGTTACAATTTACCTACACTTATATTTACAAAGAAAAAATATGTTACGCTGCTCATACTTTGTTTGTGGTCGTAATATGAAAATATGTTGGTTGGGTAACTTCGATTTTTTTTTCAATGAACTTCATCGGAGTTTATTTAACAAGAATATTCACGGATTTTGGAGCAAAATTTTTTGTTTTGTTATTGGTAAAATGTTGTTATTAATTCAGTTTTTAAAATAAAACCACTCAAATCATCTCATAGTCAAAGTTTCAAGCTTAAAGGAGTACTATGGTAAAGTTCTAATATCACATTTTGAACTGGAATTCATCATCTACAAATTCAAATTTGTCATTTTTCGAAAGTATTCAATACTTTGAGCTCTGTTTTTTTCGAAATATTTTTTTTGATAGCTAACATTTATAAGTGTCATTTTGAGAGTAAACTGGGAACATTTCAGATGTTTATCTTCAAAATAAAAAAAAATGAATGCCGAACTTTAATTGATTTTATGCAAAATTCTACTTTGACATAGCTTCATATACGTACTATTCCTATACATATTTATTTTCACGTCAAAATATGACATCACGTTAGCTGCATTTTTCGACTTCCATTAAAATTTTTGTTGGCTCAATTTGATCAATTAGATCAAAAGTACAAACAAATTCAGTGTAGCGCGCTCGTTGGCTGCGTGCCTCGATCGCCGCACATCAGTGTCGCCACTTCACATTTTCACACGTTAGCAAAAAAAATCTGCAGCTTATAGTTTTTATTGAAAAAAAAACGGTAGGAACCTCACATACAATTTGATGAATACATTGTTTTATTTTCCAATTTTTGGGATTCCTGGTCTCAATTTTGAAAAAATATCCTATTGAGTTTTCAATATCTGTAATAATGCGACACTAGAGTCTGTAAAATAATCATGCGACTGAATTTTTTTTGTCGAAACGAGTATAATAATTTTTTTGTATTCACTCAAAACGTTGTTTTATACATTTCAGCTTCCAAAATGTGTTCAAGGGGAAAAATAATGCTCCAAATCACTAAAAATAACCTCATTCAAAAAACCCGTCCCCAGTCTATCAAAACATCTGAAGTGAATACTAGGAGATATTAATCAAAAAGGCATTGGAAATCCATCTTCCATACGTTCTTCTCATGATAGCAGCTCCGACATGAATATTTCAATGGGATTTTCGGAGAAAGAAAATATTATACCATCTGGGAAACAATCACTTGCATTAGTGTTGGATACTGGTGTACCATGTAGTAATACTATTTCGACAAATATTCAAACTACTTCTGAAGATGAATCATTTAATGTTCAAGAAAGAGATCAGACCCCGAATCCCGAACGGTTTACTTCAAACTCAATCATGGCGAGCAGCACCCCTACTTTGGTTCCCGTGGATCTATTGAAATATTCCGAAATTCACAGGGATAAACAATTATGTAACAGTTCAACTTCTGGAGATCGAGTTTATTCTGTGGAAAATGAACCTCATATGTCAGATCTCTACCCCCATGAGATATCCGATAAATTTTTCAGTATATCTGAAGTAACATTCACAGATATCACCAATTTAGTTGAAGGGATAAATATATCGGAACTATTTCCTTCCATACTAAATCAGGGTTTAAGCGTTAATACAGATGAATCCATAATCTCTGGAAGTAACAAGAGTGAGGATCCTAGCGGTCATTCTAATGTTATTCCATTACAAGAAGTTATTCATTTTCATGAATCAAACGAAACAAATATTTCGAGTACAAACCATTTTGAAATTCCACCCTCCGCTTCAGCTTCCCCAAAAGATGCATGGGGCTCCAAAAAACACCAGATTTGATTCATTTCAAAAACCTTATGTTATGGATAGAGTAATAACACCTAGAAAATATAAAAAAAAACACAATGAAGCGAAACAGAAAGCCAAAGGACTTCAGAGAGTTACAAGAAATCCAAAGAATAGTTCAAACGTTGAGAATAATCAAGAAGAAGACCAAACCTATGTTTCATATGGATCTGATTCAATAACTGACGATATGGAGAGTGATGAATCGATTGAAGTCAGAATCAAAAAAAGAACCTCGGAAAAAAAGGGATATAGAAGAACGAAAAAAAATAACAACAAAAACGTTACTGAAGATGAGCACAAACAAAAAACAAAATCAATTAAGACTGCTTCTAACGATGAAATGAGTTCAAATGGAGTTGAAAATGTACATTCTTCCAAATCTTGTACTCATTCACTTCCCCATACGAACATAGATTATTCTGAAGAATGGTACAGACACAAAGTCTGAAAGTATGCCAACGAAGCGACTCCGGAAACGTCGCTATGAAAAATTAGACGATTCATATGAGAATGACATTTCTCTAGAAGATCCTTTTGCAGATTCTGGGGACGATGAAGAATATGTTCCTTCATCAGAATCCCATATATCCGATTCCTTGATAGACGATATGAACAGTGATGAATCATTAAAACTAACAGGAAATACTCATGAAATAATCGATAGCAGAAAGTTGAAAAAGAAAGCAGTTGGAATTAAGAGAAAAGCTGATGAAATGAAAAAACTTGTTGAGGTTACTCAAAATGAGTCGAACATTGATAGTGAAACAATTCAGATCACAAGTTCTCAGTAACATGCTCTATCTGGAAAAATAATTAGGAATAAACATTATTGCTGTTACATTTGCAATAAAAATGTGGTTCATTTATCCAAACATCTGACTGTTGTCCATTCGAATGACACATTAGTATCTAAAATTCTAGCTCTGCCGAAAAACTATAGAGCCCGTCAGATAGAGTTTGCAAAAATTACACGTGAGGGAAATTTCTATCACAATTGTGAAGTTCTCCAAACAAAAAGAAGTGAGTTGAACCTATTGAGACGCCCAACTCCAGATGAACAGAAAAAATATACTTATATCAACTACGGACCATGTCCAAACTGTTTAGGGTTCTTGTTGAAAAAAAACATAAGACATCATTTGAAGTACAATTGTGTTGAAATGACAAAATATGACCTTGAAGGTCGTCAACCCATTGGCGAGAGTAATGCTATGCTTGCTGATATAAACGATTCAGGTGAATCATTTGTTTGTGTGTGAATATCATTTCTATGATGAGAGATGATGAAATAACGAGAGAGTGTAGGGAAGACAAACTGATACAGAAGTTTGGTTTCATGATGTTCGAAAAATATAATGTGACTCAAGCCGAATTGATAAGGCAATCAATGCGTCAATTGGGAAGACTCATCCAGGAAGTGAAAAAAAAATACCGACATATTGATAACCTCAGTCATTGTTTGAAACCATCAAACTTTGAATGTCTGATAATAGCTACTAAAAATATTTGCTCCACAACGTGTTCCCTCACAAAGAGGCCGCAATTCAAAATCCCCTCCTTGGCTTTGAAAATTGGTCATTCATTGAAAAAATGCGCCAATTTCGAGCGAGGAAACGCTCTACGACACGGAGATATTCAAAGAAACAGAGAGGTGGAGAATTTTTTGACACTCATGGATATTGAATGGAATATCAGAATTTTTTCTAATGCACTGAATACATTACACGTGAGGAAATTAAACTGTACGCAACTTCTACCAATAACTAGTGATCTGATAAAACTGAACAAATATCTTGAAGATGGGATGAAGGAAATTATGATTGAATTTCAGCAATCAAATGCATTGACTCCAAACCACTGGGGACTCTTGCTTCATTAACTTTGAGTAGAATAGTAATATTCAATAAACGCAGGTCTGGAGAGATGGCAAAAATGACAATAGATCATTACAACATGAGACCTTTATGGTCAGAGCAAACCACTGCGGAGTCAAGGAATTCATTGAGTGAGTTTGAGAAACGATTAGCAAATCATTTTTGTATTGTTGAAATTCCTGGCAAGAGGGGAAAAAAAGTACCGGTGCTTCTGTCCCCAGAAATGAAGACTGCCATAGATCTTTCGCTGAAAACAAGAACGATGGGTGGCATATCAAAAGAAAATCCCTTCGTCTTTGCGCGTACCGGAAATTCTTTGAGCCACATGAGGGGTCATGATTGTATCAGGAAATGTATAGCTAATGTTGACCTACAGATGCCCGAAAATATCAACGGTACGAAGTTGAGGAAGTATATAGCTACAGTTTCCCAAGTTTTGAACATGACAGAAAACGAAACAGACTGGTTGGCCAGACACCTAGGCCATGACATTCGTATACATCGTGAGTTCTATAGACTTCACGAAAGTTCTGTCGAACTCACCAAAATTAGCAGACTTCTGATGGCATTTGACAATGGAGAAGCGACCAAATTTGATGGATGGAAATTGAATGAGATTTTGAATTGACAGGTGAGATTCGATTTGTTTATTTCAACCAATTTTTCTTAACGCGAATTCTGCTTCAGATTTTCCCCAATTGCAGTTGGATGAAGGCGAGGAGAAAAACGATGACATTGAAGAAGGGGAATATAATGAGATGGAACCGCCTGAGTTGGAAGAAGTAGTTTATCCTTCGAGCACAAAAGAAACAGAATTACAGGAGGTTGAGAATATAAAAAGGTTATCTAGAAGTGAAAAGCCAAAAACAAAAGTTATTTTCGGAAAAATTCGTGAATTGAAAGCATGGACCAAAGAAGAAAGCTCTTCGGTAATCAGCTTCTTCAATTCCCACATAAAAAAAGGTATGGTTCCAGGAAAATCACCATGCGAGAAATGCATAGAAGAACATCCATCACTTGCCCATAGAAAATGGACAGATATAAAATTCCACGTGAAGAACTATTTAACCAAAATCAGAAGGAAGGGATTGTAACCATTTTTCCTAGTGTTCAATACATTCTTCACTGATCATTTGTGTTTCTATTCCACTTCCCATTTTGAAAAAAAAACACCCAGATCTCCTGTACACCTTAGTTCTGGTTTGATTTGATGGAAGGACTCCTAAACAGTTCCTGTAGATTATTCATAAATCATAATCCCAGTCTTGAGTCCTGATTGTTATTTCAATTCCTTATTATTCTTCACTGACATATGATATTCAGACATATATTCGAATATCTGGCATTGCTTATGACATTCAGAAATATATTCGAATATCTGGCAATGATTGAAAATGCAATTTTAGGAACAGAAAAGTAGTTCTATCATCAAAGGCTTACCTATTTTTCCATTTATAACAAAGCATGTTCAGTTGAAATTAGTGAATTATAAATTCATTGATAGTCACACGGATATTCTCTTGTACAGATACAATTTCATTCCAACACCAAAATTGAGGCAGAGAATGACATTATAACGGAGGGTATGATATAAATTGTGTAACATTCCTGTTGTGTTATAATAGTGGAACATCTGACACACTCGAACATGAAGGATAATATTTGTGGCATTTTCTTAACACACCCATGTTTAGCAATATTAGTGGATATAGGGTACCACGAATATTTTTTCAATATATCTTCTATACTTCGGAGGGTTAAGCAAATCATAATAGTTTTGCTGATTCCCGATTTTTTGCTGCATCGAATGAAGTAGGTTTCGGAGATGGCTCCACAAATACCCCCCATGCACGGACTCCACTATAATATTACGGAACCTGTATGTGTGTGTGTATATGTGTGTGTGTCTGTCTGTGTGTTTGTCTGGAATCAAATCTTGCAAGTTACATTTGACCCATTTCTAATCGTCCGATTGATTTGAAATTTGACAGGTGTACATAATTCCGGTGATAATGCATTATAAAATTTTTGGTTGTGAAAAAAAAAATGGCGGCTCCAAAATTCAAAAATAAATTAGATTGAAATTACTAAACTAGTTATTTATCATCATAAATACTAAAAAAATAATAAACGATTTTTTTTGTTAAAACCATCTTTTATTAGTTGTTGCCGTAACCGTGATACTGACAGGGTTACGGAGAAGCCTCCATTTTGATGACGTCTGATGTGTGCCAGAATAGCTAACATTATAGAACTTATTTTCTGGATGCATAATTGCCCCGAGCAAGACGTTTGCATCCAAAGGACGAAGCCTCTTGTTACAAATAGGCAACAGAGGGAGAGCTGGACAAGTACGCCACTAGGAAGCAAGGTCCAAGAAAAACAAATTTCGAAGAGTAGAATGGATCTATATCTTGGCTGAATGCGCCAAGCAAAAAAATAAATAAAAAATACATCAAATGAATCAATTTTGGTAGAATGTATTGCTAAGGCCTCAAAGACCAATATGTAAGAAGACAAGAAAGATCCTTTCACATAGTACCTACCATTAAACCATCAGTGGAATATTTATCTATTACTTCATTTCTCCCTATCGGAATAAATTTTCGAACTTCAACATTTAACGAAAGTGACTGACATCCTCAAACTTCTTACACATTTCAGTTCAAGACTATTTTGAATAATAATGGATTAGAGCCTGGACATATTTGAACTAGACACTATTTTTATGAGAATGAACAAAAGATCTGTAGACATCAACCATCACGCATTTTAAACTGATTCCTGGTCCTTGAATGTATTCCTAACTCAGTATATTAATTGCTGATAAAAAATTATTCATATTTGTGCTCCCTCGTTGATAGCATAATCAACTTCCTAATTTAATACAGAAGACAATTCAAGAAAAATAATATTTTGCTGTAGTTCCATAAGGATTCATATAGTTAGGTCTGATACACTGAGAAAATGGAATCTAGAATCATACACGACAAATCATAAACATTTAGAAAATCTCATTTTCACAGAATTATAAAGAACTACTTCAAACAATTTTTCAATAAAAGTTCTAGACACCAACCAACCAAATCAAAAAACTTTATTCCGTCAAATGAAATGCTGGAGATGTAGAGCAGACTTGTTTCAGTCATTCATTATTCCCAAAATGACGGAAAAACACGTGAATAGTATGAATTGTGGTAGTAAAGTTCTTCTGCTATGAAACTACAGTAATGTTTTTTTACGAAGAATATTTCTGTTGAGTTGAAAAAAAGTTTTCAAAATAATTTTTTTAATTTGCGGAAAGACATCTGAAAATGCACACAAAAATAACGAAAACGAAATGTGATTGTAATGATCGTTTTGTACCTGAAAGAAGTTTTCCTCATAAAGAGTTTATTAAAATTTCTAATACGACTTTTATTTTTTCACGTGAAATGGAGAAGTAAAAAGTCAAAAATAACCCCAAAGTCAACCTGACGCCCTATCCTTGAATATATTCCTAACTCAACATATTCATTGAAAAATTTATCATAGGTATATGTGCTTTTTCTCGATGATAGTACTTTCATTATGTTACAAAATGCTCCCAATACTCCACTGCCTGGTTTAATACAGAAGACAATTGTAGAAAAAGTATTTTTTGCTGCTGTTTCAACATAAATGGCGGTAAATATAGGAAAAAACTTTGCTTACGTGTTTTTGCCTCCTGAACACGAATCCGGCGGTCTCATACAGTTCCCAAGTTCGACAACTTAAAAAAAAAATAACCTCATTCAAGCACCGTTTTCTCGCACAAAAATCACTCAAAATCCTCCTTATTTTTACCAGCATAAACAATACACCCTAAATCACTCATTTCCGGCACAACTTTGCACAAAATATCGTCGTTTTTATCGAAAAAATCCTCCTTCGTACACAGTTCCAAATAAACGAATGTCACACTTTGACGATGGAATTAGTAACTTTGCCTTATTTTTCATGTTGGTGATAAATGAATCACCGCCAACTTTTCGAATTCAAATGTGAGCAATAGTTTCCCATAGACATTATAATCATAGACATTATAACTGATGGACTGGCCGTCACGTGACTTTAACACACAGTTCCTGGCGGACTATATAAAAGAGAGAGATGTTGTGAAGGATAGAAATAAGTCATAGCAAAAGATACAAATTGGCTATGGCATTACATTGAAAAAACTAATTTTTTTGTTTTTTTAAGGGAAATATTGACTACTTTGAATGAGATGAGTTTTGAAATAGTTCAAGAAATCACAGTAAGGAACTTTATGCGACATATTTTCATGATATCTTTCAGAAACAAAAGAATTCCATTTAGCCTCCATCTTAATGAAAATGTTTTTTATTTCTCTTCCAAAGTTTTCAGAAAGTTCGGGACTGAAAAAAATTATTGATAATTAAATTTATATTCGATATCATGAAGTTAGAAGTGCAATTGAACTAAATTGGAAACTCCAGCGATTTCAAAATTTGTTATCTGTAGAAAAAATGGCCCAATTATTTTTGGGAAATACTGAGGAAAATAGTACGTGTTATTGGGAATGAAAGTTATATTTTTTCTATCGAGCGTGACGGATATCCGTAGGGAAGTCTGTCTCATTTCAGTCTGGCACTGTAAAAGTATATATTTACTCCGGCGACGTAAAAGTATGCGGTTACTCCAACGGAGTAAAAATTCCATGTAAATTTATAACGTTTGAAGAAAACATTCTTCTTTGAAAACATATATATTTCTGCGTTTGTTCCCGGAAAAAAGGAAAATTTTGTGAATCAAATAAATTACATTACACTTTCATAAATATTATTAACCAATATTACTTCAAGCAATTGCTGGGGAAAAAACATCAAATTCTAGCCCCGAATCAAACAAAATCCTACCAACCACCTAGATACTAATATAATACCTAAATCTATCAACTTCAGCTACAATATAAATAGCTGCACAAAAATAAAACTAAATTACCTATATAAACGAGTCACGTAAAATGCTACAAGTTTTTTTCGATAAAAACGACGATATTTTGTGCACAGTTGGCCGAATATAAGTTATTTAGGGTGTATTATTTATGCTGGTAAAAAGAAGGAGGCATTTTGAGTGATTTTTGTGCGAGAAAACGGTGCTTGAAAATGAGGTTAAATTTTCTTTAAAAGTTCTCTAACTCGGGAACGGTATGAGACCACCGCCGGATTCGTGATCAGGGGGCAAAAACACCTAAGAAAAGTAACAATGTACAATACAATTCGTATATGTTGGCAGCAGTGGCACTCTCATAAAGTCGTTTTATGCCATAACCCTATCAGTATTATACAGTGCGCGTCAAAATTATGGAATAAATTCGATATTTCGCAAGCCATGTACTTTTGACAAAAATCCTGAAATAGGTCCATTTTTATTTTAAAATGCTGATTTTTTTATGTATATTCTAGAAAGGTTATGTCACTGGTTTTGACATGGTGACGTAATCGGTAATTTTTTTAAATTGGAATAGATGTCTTGTGATACCTCATCTGAAAGGCCTTTCAATACTGCATTCAATGATAATAATTAATTAGATTTTTTTTTGTACAAAGTGAACAAAAATTAATATTTTATTTCAATAAGAGAATAACTTTATATCCAACAAAATAGAACAGTTAAATAAGATGTTCGAAATGCCATCCACCAGTCTCTTGACAATAAGCAAATCTACGGACACATTCCTCTTGCACATTGCGAATAACTTCCGGAGTAATTCTGTTAATTTCGATCCTAATTCGATTTTTCAACTCTTGTAGATTTTGCGGCCTATCTACATAGACCTTCGATTTCAAATAACCCCACAAGAAAAATCCAGGGGCGTAAGATCTGGAGATCTTGGGGGCCACTCTATCGGTCCGCGTCTACCAATCCACCTCCTAGGAAAACAGTTATTCAAAAACTCGCGAACATCACGTGCATAGTGCGGGGGTGCACCATCTTGTTGCAACCAAACACTTTCATTTGGTGAGTTAGGATTGTTGGCATTTGGAAAAATATATTTTTATTATTATTACATTATGATTATGAAATTCTTGAATTGTCATCGGTCCTTGATATGTGTGACAAATTTCAGATTATTCGGAAGATTGGAAGTGGGTGAATATTTACTTCCAAGATTTTATTACATTGTGAGTTATTTAGTTACAAGTAAAGATAATAAAAACGTGTTAAAAAATGCAAAATTTTACTTTTTTGAGCCAAGGCTCTAATCCCTTAGACTGCCCTGGCAGACTAGTGAGTCAGTGCTCTACTACACCAATGGATCCTTTCCAAATATTAATAGTTAGCTATTTCCTAGTCTAAAATGGAAACAAAAGACAATCACAAATTAATGCCATAATAGGCAAGTTAGTGTCAAATAAATGTCAGTTGAAATATCAACAAATATTCTTCACAAATTCTAAGTGAAAAGATTCTAAAAGTAAACTATGGCTACTTTAAGTGAAACCTAACGCATAGAAATTTTAATTTTTATTGGATGCGGAGATAGAACCAGAACTCAGCAAGAGGTATGCGACTTGTTCAATGTGAAGTATCCAAATGGACCTATCAGTCGTTCAACAGTCAGTAAGATTAAGAAAGAATTTGAACAAACTGGTCATGTCAAACATATTCCGAATGCTGGACGTCCTAAAATAGAAGAAAACGTGAAACTTGATGTTCTATTGGGTGTAGAGAATAATCCTCACAATACTCCACGACAAATTGCAGCAGACCTTGACATGATGATCCCGATCGCCGTGTGGAGTTCTGTGAAATAATGCAGGATTTGTGTAACCGCAATCCACGTTTTATAAATTAAATTCTGTTTTCCGATGGGGATACGTTTTGCCTAAATGGTTCAGTAAATCGTCAGAATTGCAGATATTGGAGTAGGGATAATCCTCACTGGACGGGCATACTCAATACCCGCAGAAAGTCAATGTTTGGGCAGGGATAATAAACGACGGGATTATTGGCCCGTATTTTTTCGAAGGAAATCTCACAGGGGAGCGTTAGTTGGAATTTTTAAGAAATGAACTCATACCTAGCCTTGCCGATATTTTTCCAAACGCCAACAATCCTAACGCACCAAATGAAAGTATTTGGTTGCAACAAGATGGTGCACCCCCGCACTATGCACGTGATGTTCGCGAGTTTTTGAATAACTGTTTTCCTAGGAGGTGGATTGATAGACGCGGACCGATAGAGTGGCCCCCAAGATCTCCAGATCTTACGCCCTGGATTTTTTCTTGTGGGGTTATTTGAAATCGAAGGTCTATGTAGATATGCCGCAAAATCTACAAGAGTTGAAAAATCGAATTAGGATCGAAATTAACAGAATTACTCCGGAAGTTATTCGCAATGTGCAAGAGGAATGTGTCCGTAGATTTGCTTATTGTCAAGAGACTGGTGGATGGTATTTCAAACATCTTATTTAACTGTTCTATTTTGTTGGATATAAAGTTATTATCTTATTGAAATAAAATATTAATTTTTGTTCACCCTGTAAAAAAATATCTAATTAATTATTATCATTGAATGCAGATGAGGTATCACAAGACATCTATTCCAATTTAAAAAAATTACCGATTACGTCACCATGTCAAAACCAGTGACATAACCTCTTTAAAAAAATCGGCATTTTAAAATAAAAATCGACCTATTTTAGGATTTTTGTCAAAAGTACATAGCTTGCGAAATATCGAATTTGTTCCATAATTTTGACGCGCACTGTATATATATATATATATATATACCCGATTGTCTCATTCTGCCATTCAATTAAAAAATGCGAAATTGCACCATAGTAACAAAATATCATGCTTTTGTCAGTTATTTATTGACTATTCTGATTGCTGCCGCAGTAAAAAAAACACAGTATTCCATTAGAGTTTTATTAGGAAACAAGTTAATAAACAAACCTTTCATTTGAAAATCAATAAAAAATTTAAATAAGTAGTAAAACAGTCAGTGCTTATTATTTTTACCAACAATAGTAAAGCATACAAAATAATAAATGAAAAATCCTTTTTTTATGGAACAATTATTCAAACTGGAATGCAACAAAGATCTATCCTGGGTACAAGTAAACGCAAAGTACGAAGTATCAAAAACAAATCAAATAACAGTCTCGTAAAGTTAGTCTCAAATAAACACAATCATTGAATATTCAATACATTCTGTATGATAAATATACATAGAAAAGAGTCATGATTAAAAATTCCCCTATACTAGGCGCAGAATTGATTTGCTACAATGAGAATATTAGTAAAAAATATTGTGATAAATGTCACTGATACATGACCTCGACATTTTTTTTGTGCAACGAATTGGCATAGTGTTCATTGGTCCTTTGTAAAAAAAGACTGAAATGAGCAACAGAGAAATCATTTGGGCGAGAATATAAAGGTGTAAAGTGTTTCATCTTGTTGAATGCAGTTTCTCAAATCAAGGCATTGAATTTGTTACATGATATAAATAATTACTACATTTTTTCAATGCATAGGGTTTACCGAGCACAAGTGGAACCAAAGATGTTTTAAACCACTCTTCCATGCTCCTCTATTATCGCTGAATTAATCAAATAAATTATGATTTTAAAACAAAATAAAGTATTGTTTATCAAAATCACTTTTTTTTTCATTTTTACTCTCACATTGTTTCACTAGGTATCAATATAATGATCATAATTTATATATTAGTACATAGAAATTAATTACAGTACAACTTTTATTAACGAATTTTCTAGCGGGAAATTGCTGTTGATACTATAATTAATGTTATTTTTATTCCATCTCTGAACAAAAAAATATTTAAATAAATCGAAATACACAAAGCACAAAGATGTACAAACCAAAATTTGAAAAAAAATATTCTCCGAATATCACAGTGGATGTTATGCTAGAAGCACCTCACAAGGTATAATACCTTCTGCAATTAATTTCGTAGCAACAGGGGATCTTCGTTATCCAAAGGACCATGTAACCCTTATGGGTTTGTGATAAATTGTCTGAATTATTGGTTTGTTGTATATAAAATACATTCGAAAATAATATTGATCAGAATAGGCATGATGACACTAACTAAAAATCACTAAAATGATGTATTTATTTAATGAAAATTCTTGAGTCATGGAATAAAAAACACGCATTTATTTTTTTATTAAGAGTGAGATTGATCTTCTTTTTGTAGTTTTTTTGGATTTCTGACTCCTTACGGTGTCACTTTCTCCAGATCAGGTATTGTATAACTTCACAAACATTAAATAGTATTCATCAAATATATAAATATTTAAAATCATATACAATAATATACAAGAAACTTGGAATATCTTCCAGATCAGGTATTCTCTCTTTCCGACAAATCCGTTGTCATCTGGCCTGGTTACCAGCGTAGAGAAAGAGATACTTGTAGAACTTCACACACATGTAATTTGCTTTACCTAAATATATAAATATTTATACCCATAAAGATGGCGACATTCACAAACATAAAACTGACTCCCACTTCCGATATGACATCCACGTGCCCTCTTTGAAAGCAGCTCTCTATCAGACGTCTGCTCTCTGTCACATCAGAAACGGAAGTGAGTGAGATTGATAATTATTTTGATAAAATAAAACTACAAAATACGGCAATCTGCCATGATATGTTGAACATCAATCAGAGCAAATGACGTCACTTTTGAGTAAACAAACGAACGAATACATACATACACCTTGTTTCGTTAACAACACTGGTTGTTATCCTGTGATTTTGTTTACACAGAGTAGTTCAAGTTTTGTGGGTTATTAAAACGAAAGTGAAATAACGCGAGTCATGGAACAAGGATTTATTAAGGCAAACAGCGCTAATTTGCCAAGAATCGACTTGTTGATGTTGGGAGAGTTTTTGGCATCAAATAAAGACTTTTGTTCAGCAAAATTTAGAAATTTCAAAACTTCAATGTAAGTACATTAAATAATATTTAAAAAACATAAAAATTTAAGTATAAAATAAATCCAAAATCACTAAAATAAACTTTATATATGTATTTCACGACAGCTTAATATTAGAGGTTATGTTATTGAAATGTTTATTTATCCATGATATTCCATATAATTCTCCATGTCATTTGGCAAATGAAATTTGAATAAAATACCTATTATGACAACAGTGGTGAGAGATGAAATCTAACCTCAAAAAATATTGTATATTATTAAATTTAGACCTCAAACAAGATCATTATCCCATATACTATTTTAGAATCTACAAAACAAAATAAAAACTTACGTCGAAGTGATCTTTACAAAAATAAAGGTGAGTACTAGGCAATATCGCCTTGCAAGTTTAAGCCACTTGTCTCGTATTGTTTTCTTTTGTGGAACGAACACAAATAACTTATTAGTAGTTTTTATTGATGTGTTATTACACCGAGGGACCGCACACCACCTATACACTTTCGAATTCATATTTAATAACACAAAATAACTAAATTATTCCATGAGCGTCTAGTGTTTACGTTTTGATTACTCAAACGTGACGTCACAATCGACGCTATGACACTGACAAGCGTTTTGGTGCGAATTTTAAATTTAAAAATTAAATTTAAAATTATTTTTTTCCTACTAAACCTTTAATTTCTGCAATGTTATTCATTGTTAATAATACATATTTCCGAGCATTATAGGAAAGTTTTTCAAAATCTGTCATCATGCCTATTATTGATATAATTTTTCAAATTTGGCAAAGAAATACCAAATATATCGGATTTATGTTCGTTTAAAATATCTTGTATCCTGTCTATTGGATAATCTTCCCCGCAATTAGTGCTATAATAATTAACATGAAAATTTTAGTCCTAGGTATTTAATTGAAACATGCAATTACAAAGAATGTAAAAATTGGCGAATAAAAACGTTTGAAAAAGTCAAAATATTTCATGAATATTTTTTCAAAATGAACAATATTTCTCTTGATGGGTGGAAATGATGATACAGCACCAGAGATATCTCTTGAATTTCTTAAAAACAATGGAAAATAATATTTGCTGGATTTCGCCGAAAATATCAATATTTTGACGTTTTGATTTGATTATCAAATCAAATAAGAGGAAGGACAGTATTGGCGTTGAAAGCAGCACAGTAATATTTTATTATTTACCTACATATATTTGATAGTTGAATTACGGGAATATACATAAATATTTTTCCCATCAGTGATCAATATGAAAATATATCCAAGAAAACAAAAGATGAGGGTATACAGAGTCTGTCTATTATATTTATTTTCACAGTTCTGTAGCTAACTCAACTAACATCTTTCAAAATTTGGCATGTGAACATAGTTTTTATATACAGGGTGTCCCTGGACTTCCTCCTCTCGGGAATGTCTAGATGGGGTCAAAATATCACCAGTACTTCATATAACTTTTGTTCCTAAAAGCCTTCGTTACCAAGTTACGGGCCCTCAAAGTTACAAAATGAAAAATGTTTTTCTTTGATAACTTTCAAAGTGAATATTTAAAATCATCTAAATTTTTGTGATTGACTAAACATATGAATTCCTTCGATGAGCTTTCATGCAGGAGTCAGTTGTTTTGCTACAAAGTCAGGAACGGACTACCCCTGATGATCCACACTCCAAAACTTTGAAATGACAGATAATTTTTCAATAGTTTTCAAACAACGATTCTTAATAAAAATGCAGTTTTACTCGACGACATCAAACCCGACGTCCACCATTATTTGAAATGAAAAATGTTCACAGTAGAAATCTAATGCTAACGTTAATTCAACAACATTTATAACAGGGATAATACAAAATATGCTAATATTAAGTCGTAAACAAAAAGTACAGTACCTAGTTAAAAGTTTCATTCACAATGTAGATTCGTGGTGTTTTTGAACTAACAAGCTACTCCACTATGAAATATCGAATTCAGTCCATATTTTGTATGTACGCGTGGAATAAGCACGTTTCGTGTTGTGTTATCTGAATCCCATGAAACTCAACATTTGGATGTTGCAAATTCGTATTCACAGCTTAAATGTTGAGGAGTTCCACTGATAAGTATAATTTCATGAGAGAAAATCTTTAACCCGAAGATAAATTTAGCTGTAAAAACGCACTTCGGAAGACATAACTAATAAAAAGCAAACGAATAAACTACAAAAACGGCTGATGATCCTTCAATGAGCATCAGAAACCTATCAGAACAGTTCCATACATCCAAGTCCACTATTCATAGAATAATTAGGGAACAACTGCTCCACCCATATCACATCCAGAAGGTACATGCCATGACACCTGAAGATTTTCCAGCACGACTGGAATATGCCAATTGGTTCCTGGATAAGCAAAGAGAGGATATGACTTTTATTGCTCGAGTTTCATTCACTGATGAAGCACGTTTCAGTAGAGATGGAGTAATCAACTCTCATAATCTCCACATATGGGCCGAAGAAAATCCCCATGGCATATTGCAAACCAAACACCAACGGAAATTCAACGTGAATGTTTGGGCTGGTATCATAGGAAACCATCTTATAGGACCATTCGTTCTACATGACCGATTGAATGGACAACGTTATTTGGGTTCATTCAGAACGATTTGAATGGACTTTTGGAACATGTTCCATTGCAAACCCAAAAAGATATGTGGTTTATGCATGATGGCACTCCTCCTCATTTTAGTTTGATTGTGCGGGACCATCTGAACCAGATTTTCCCCAATAGATGGATTGGTAGAGGTGGGCCATATTCATGCCACGCGTCTCGGTTTAAATCCATTGGATTTCTTTCTGTGGGGGCATCTAAAAAGCCTCGTTTACGCTACACCTATTCACACCAGAGATGCCGTGTTGAATAGAATTACATTACATTGTGAAGCCATACGAAACGACCTGGCATGCTATTTCAAGTGCAGAGAGGGTGTTTGCGCCGACTAAGAAAATGTATTGAGAGAGACGGGGGTCATATCAAGAAGTTTTTGTAGCGGATTTTGCATTTCTGTTTGCTCTTGAGGCTTGCGCTTGATTATTTACACCATGAGTTTTGTAAGGTAAACGTGTTTGCATGATAAAAATTCGTTATGAACATTGTACCTATCATTTCTATTTTCATTACAAATTAATCTTTTCGAATAATGGTAGACATCTCAGGTTGGATGTCGTCGACTTTTGTAGCAAAACAACTGACTCCTGCATGAAAGTTCATCGAAGGAATTCATTTGTTTAGTCAATCACCAAAATTTAGATGATTTTAAATATTCACTTTGAAAGTAATCAAAGAAAAACATTTTTCATTTTGTAACTTTGAGGGCCCGTAACTTGGTAACGAAGGCTTTTAGGAACACTATTTTGACCCCATCTATACATTCCTGAGAGGAAAAGAGGAAGTCCAGGGACACCCTGTATTTTAGTAGGGTTATATAATGAAACATTTAAGATTATGAAGGTATTTGGTGATTTTTGTAAAAAGGTTTTTGGGGTCGTAGATTATAATTTTTTGGCAAAATATAACAAATTGCCAGAAAACAAAATTCCAAATTTATTTCTTCTGAATAACTTATTAACAGTATTCATGTTTGGGAAAATAATATTTTTGTCAGATGTGAGTTATTTTCAAAAGCTTCTGTTCAAGCTAAAAACACCTCCAAAAAACTTTTGAATTTGTTATTTACTGATATTAGAACAGAATAACTTACATCACACATAACAATATTTGTCTTTTTTGTGCAAAAAATGAAAGCTCGTCTTCAAAAAGTTTTTTATTTATTATCATTCAACTTATTTAATTAACTTTTTATGATATCTAATGTCCACTCATCAAGAGGAAATTCAGTAAACTGGGTGACAATGGACGGGGGCCATGCCTATATCTCCTTCACTTTTCAACCGATTTGAATGAAATTTTGTGCATAGATATGAGACACAATTTCGGATTGGCAGACATATGAAAACAAAATGGCCAACTTTCGGTTTCGCCAGAATAGCCACCAACTTCGATTTTTCAAATGGAACACCCTGTATGTTTGATTTTGTAATTCTACGGCTCAAATTACATGCGACGGTGTTGCCAAATTTTTATTTTACAATTGAAAAAAAAATAATCTCAATTTTATTTTTTTTAGTCCAGGACTCCTTAATCAGGTTAAAATATATACTAATTTACATCAGTAACTCATAGTAATAGTCATTCCATCGATAAGATCAATAACAAATCCTACAGCAGGAATTTTCAAATAGAGAATTTAATTACCAATTCAACAATATTCATTATGTACCACTTTCTTTTGTTCAAAACTAAAAACGATCTATAATTGAATTTGTACAATATTTTATACAATGCCTACAAATTCCAATGGGTTATCCGTTTAGGTTTGATGAAATGAAAGGTAGCCGTGGAATCATGGAAAACAGTAGGTAATTAATGTCATGTCAAAAGTGAAATACCAATTTTACTTGTTATCTCGTTTCATCTGTAAAAAGTTTTTTTGAAATGGAAAATAATAATCGTTATTCTCGAAACGAACAAATTGATATGATATTTATATACGGAGAATGTCAAAAGAATGCTGTCAATGCTAGTATGCTATTACGCTGTTCGTTATCCGTTAAGACGGCACCCATCGAGGATCTATTTCAGGAAATTGGAAATAATGCTAAGGAAAGAACCAGCTGATCAAAACCACATCCACTTCATCATCAGTGAAGAAGCAGAATTTAATGTTTTAGCATATGTTCATGTTTCTCCATCTGCCTCAGTGCGAGAATTGGAAATTGAATGTGGGATCAGCAGGGAAAGTGCCAGAAAAGTATTGAAAAAACATAAATATCGCTCCTATAAATACAGTTTGCATCAGCATCTATATGAAAATGACCCAGAACGGAGACTAACTTAATGTAATTGGCTTTTGCGTCATCATGATTTGAATAAAGGTTTTGTCTCGAAGATTCGTTTACAGATGAGTCTAGGTTTACGAATAGTGGTATGTTCAATAGGAATAATACAAGGTACTGGGCTCAAGAAAATCCTAGGTTGCTGAGAGACGGTAATTTTTAAGAAAGATTTGGATCCAACGTCTGGGTAGGAATCGTAGGGACAAGAATCATTGGACCAATTCTTTTCGATGGGCCCTTAGCGGGCCAAAGATATCTTCAATTCTTAGAGAACGATATTCAAAATAATATCAATGATGTACCTGAGAACATCAGGGAAAATATATTTTTACAGCAGGATGGTGCAGGATCACATAATGCTAATATTGTTCGGCAATATCTTAGTGATATACCTATGGGCAGAGATGGATTGGAACAAATGGTCCAATGAGATGGCCAGCCAGATCGCCCGATTTAACCCCTATTGATTTTTATTCAGGGGATCACATAAAATCCAAAGTATACTCGAGGAGACCAACTTCTTTGGAGGACTTGAGAGATAGAGTTGAGCGCGAATTTCAGGAAATTCCTGCTCACGAACTGATAAATGTGATGTACAATAAATAGAACTAGTCTATGTGTTAGGGAAAACGGGCAACACTTCGAACATATCATGGGTCATTAATAAATAAAATGACTTGTCGATGGTTATGAAACTCTTCTATTGAAAACAGGATAATGGTATTGTAAGTAATAATTTGTACGTTGAAGTTTCACTGTTTCAGTCGTTAGATTTATTCAAACAGTTTGATTATATTGATGTTATCTTTTCTGTAATGGGTTTATGATTATTACATATTGTCAGGTCGATTATTTTTGGTAATTCATCGTTACCATTCTGAAGTAAAGTTTGAAAGAATGAATATATGTCATGTTACCTACCAATTTTTTCAGATTCATTTCATTTTGGTAGATGGCTCTCTATGTTTTGAACAAAAAAAAAATTAATTGGAATTAAATTAAAAGATACCCTTGGTAGGTCCATTTAAAAAAAAATTTTTTTTAAAAATACGTTCAGAAAATTTCAATTCCTGCTGTAGGATTTGTTATTGATCTTATCGATGAAATGACTATTATTATGAGTTACTGATGTAAATTAGTATAGATTTTAACCTAATCAAAGCCACTGACTAAAAAAAAAATTGAGTTTATTTTTGTTTCAATAGTAAAATACAAATTTGGCAATACTCTGGTATGTAATTTGAGCCGTAGAATCCGAAAAACATCAAACATACAGGGTGTTCCATTTGAAAAATCGAAGTTGGTGGCTATTCTGGTGAAACCGGAAGTTGGCCATTTTGTTTTCATATGTCTGTCAATCCGAAATTGTGACTCATATCTATGTACAAAATTTCATTCAAATCGGTTGATAAGAGTGAAGGAGATATAGGCATACTCTGTATACCCTGTAACAAAACTAAAAATGTTTTTATGTCAAAAATAATTATCAATTTTTTGTTAACTTGTTCAATGCAAACTGTTCCATTCTTTGAAATAATGACTATACATTTTTTTATTTTGGCACCCTCTAGCGGCGAAGCTTCTGATCCCAATGACATAACCTACAATTCAGATAAATTGACTGCATACAGTGCATACCACAAAGCCATAAGAAATATACATGATCCATAGCTAAAATTGGCCGAGGGAATTTTCAATATTTAAATGGAACTAAACAAAACCAATTGCAGTTTAAAAAATGCCATTTAATAATAGTTGTAGAAATTGGGTTGACATGTGTAACTTGTAAAAAAAATCTCAATCAGAAGTAAAATATTGTAAAATTCTATAACATGGAAGACTTTCAATTATATACACAGGAGTAAAAATATTGACAGTAAATACTAGTTGACTCATCAACATTGAGCAATTCAATAGTTTCAAGTGAATATTGAGTTCATCTGAAACATTTCAGAATAATGAATGTAAAGTTATCCCATTTGAAGAGCTGGTATGCTATATTTCGATCTTTCGTATATTTAGCATATGGAAATGAAACATTTGAACCATTTTTGACCCTTCAAGCACATTTGAGGAAATTCATATTAATGTCTTCAAATATTTTTTTAAGTGCAAAAATCTTGAAACTACACTTCTGTATTGTTTTCAATAAATAAATAATTATGCTCTGATAATTAATAATAAAATCGTTAACAATCAGCAAATAAACGGTGAATTCAGTTAAAAAACCACAACCATTCATACAGTATCGGAAACAATTTATCTGGGGTATAGACAGAAATCTACACGAGCATAAAGGAACGCAATGATATGATAATACCACATAAACAAGAGAGACGCACTGCTGTGCGACCCTCCTGTTACCCCACCCGAAGCATTAACTGACCATGGCAATGCGACACGCGCACTAGCTGATTCGACTCATTCTGGCCGAGCCGTGGTTGCAAAAAAAAGACCGTGATAATTATTACCTTTTGAAACATGCCGCCTATTTACACAACCGCAGAGAAAGTACAGATCGTTAAGTGGTACTTTGAGGGTAATTCTGTACAAGATACTAGAAATCTATTCATAGTGGCTTTTGCAGATAGACCTGTACCTACGGAAGCGACTGTCCTTCCAATTATTAATAAATTTCAGAATTTTGGGTGTGTGGCAGCACATTGCAAAAAATGTCCCACAAATCCACCACCGCATCCTAGACAAATACCCGAGGAACGGGGAATAAGAGAAACACAAGTGTGTGAATTGGCAGAAACGACACCTTGTTCGAGTAGACAGATCGCCGATGAAGTGAATTTGAATGAAAGAACTGTAAGGAATATTTTGAAGACAAACGGTTATCATTGTTTCAAAGTCAAGACCACACAAGAACTTTTGCCTGGAGACCATTTCAGACGTATGGAGTTTTGTGAAACGATCGTCAAAAAATGCAATAGGGCATTTTGTGTAAATGATGACTTTCTAAAAAAGTTGTTATTTACCGATGAATCATCCTTCTCAATTCATCGAAAACACAACCTATCCGTAGTACGTTGTTGGTCTCGTAAAAATAAACATTTGAGTATTGCTGTGAGGACACAGTACCCAAGCAAATTAAATGTGCGGACGGGACTTTTAGGCGATCACGTCATAGGCCCATTTTTTATTGAAGGGAATTTAAATGCAGCAAAATATTTGCAACTTTTCCAAAATCAAATTATTCCTGCAGTTCGGCTCTTCCGATTTACTTTAACGACATGTGGTTTCAACAAGATGGTTGTTCTGCCCACAATGCAGGCACGGTGGTTACATTTTTGAATCAATTATTTCCCGATCGGTTTATTTGTACGCGAGGTACAATCAACTGGCCACCTCGATCACCAGATGCAGCACCTCTCGATTTTTATTTCTGGGGCATGCTAAAATCGGAGGTATATGGCATGAGTTCAAACGTGCCACCAATTTAGATGAACTGAGGGCAAAAATTATTCAGTTGTGTGTTCAGGTAACACCAGTTACCCTTGCGGCTACCAGAACAGAATTGTACAATAGATTTGGCTATTGTTTGGCCCAAAATGGTGGTTTGTTCGAACATTTAATAAAATAATTCCGTACACAAAATATTTAATTTGGTTTGTCTTTTCTTGTAGATATTTTTTTTCTCTCCTTTCAAGAAATAATTGTTTTTCTGTTAGAAATAAGTTTTTTGTTTTTATTGTCTTACAGAAATATCGTTTGCTTTTGTTTATGTCTAAGAATTTTCTTTTGTTTTCACGGCCACCACGGCACCAAAGATATTTTGATCTACCTGTCGTCCGACAGATTAAATTGAATCAATGATTCAGTTTAATTTGTTCAAATTATCTGATGTGAAATTATCGTCAATAATTCTTTTTCATTGCAGCGCACACATTCTCCCGACTGCTGCTGGTATGATACTGACTTCCTGAGCTGACTCTCCTATCTCTGTGTCGTGACGTCGACATCCCTTCCTCGAGCGAGCCGAGGAGAAATTGTAATGCTCTCTCAACATATAGCAAGCTATTCTTTACACTCTCATGAAACCACCATACCCAAGATAAATACTTTCCGATACTGTATATCTCCTCAAAAAGCACATGATTGTGTTGAATGAACATAATTTCTGAAGAATAACCCTATAATTGCATAAAAGCATCAAATCAGGTCATTTCGCTGGCCATTCAATAGCGTCTAGTCCTAGAATAACTCTATGGGTCCATACTTTGGAATAAATGAGAAAGCTGACCTCCCGGTCAAGAGGTACTATGAAAGAATCTATAGGACCAGAACCCTTCTTCACAATAAAGTGAAAAATAGAACTGTCAGAACTGAACAGAAAGAACCTAATGATTATAACAGAACTACTTACAGGATCATGTAGACAGATATCTAGATAAGTGTACTGGATGATGAGGCACTGTTGAATGGCCGGCAAGATAACCAAACATGACTTCAGATTTTTACAAATGGAAATATTAAGATAGGAATATTCATTTGACATAATCAGGTAACTTTCAGGAGGTTAGTCAGAGAACATTTGCAAAATGCCATCAATAAGTCCAGAAATTCAAATAGTCTACAGCCCCTCGTTTGTTTCGTAATACACCTAGGGCATCGCTGATAGACAACACTTGTCAAAATCAGCCTGCTGAACAATGTTATATTATAAAGTGAAAATATAATGTTTACTATTAGTCTTTCGAAAAAATATTGCAAGTTTTCATGATTATGAGATACAGTTGTAAAAGTGTCAGGAATACTTTAAATATTTCAACTTGTTTCAGATTCATGATAAAAAAAATGGCCAAATCGAAAAATTGCATGAAATATAATCCATAAAAAAAAACAATAAAATCAGTTGGAAACCGTGCTATTTGGCTTTATTGCCTTTTTTACAATTGCTGCAATTTTATTTGCAGTTTCCACATCTTGTCCATCATTCATAGATGCCTCTTCCAACACGTTTTTTTCGATATCTGTACACGAAAAATTTGCTATTTTCTTATTAACCTTCAGCATCTTCCACTTATCTTTATGTGTTCCAATAACATTCTGGATAGTTTGCAATGTATCAGCATCAAGCTTATCCTGGAATTTTGGCACAGGTAAAGGATCACCCAGTAAAGCCTTCACACACATCGTCATGGAGAGGGCAGTTGTGTCAATGTGATAGCCCCCTTCAAGAGTTAGAAGGATTTTTCCAGAAGCTAGAGGTTTGAGGGTTTGGATAAAGTGTCCGAATATCTCAGGTGTGAGTTTGTAGCCATTTCCAATGGGATCAAAATATCCTGCATCAAATCCTGCTGATACTAAGATGAAATCTGGCTTGTAGGAGAAAGCCAGTGGCAGCACAAGTTTGAGCCAAACCATCCAGTAGTCAGTGTCAGTCTTGTTGTTCTACAAAGTGTATAGATGAATGAATAATCTCTCGGCAACAAATTTTTGTTTTATCATAATAGGTGACAACAGGGTATTTCAATTCTAGTCACTCATTTATTACCAATAATCAAAGATAGACAAACCAATTTTTGCACCTAGAGAGAGAGAGAGAGAGATTTATTTCAGTCAAGTAGTATACAGTGGTGTAACAATAGGGTGGCAAGCCGGGCAAAATGCCAAGGGCCTCCGGCCCGTAAGGGCAAGAAAAGTACTTGCAAGATACCTCATCGAAATTGTACAGGAATATCTTGAAGAAAAATATATCAAAGTTGGAGCTGAGGAGATGGCGGTCACAGGGCTCGATCCTCGGTCCTAAGCTGTGGAACCTTCTATACAACGGGGTACTGGAGGTCAACTTAACGGAAGGCGTAAAATCCATTGCGTACGCGGATGATCTGGTACTGGTCGTGATAGCCCAAAGAAAAGAAGACTTCATCTGGAGGGTTGAAACCTCGGCCGTAAGGATAGACATTTGGCTAGGAGCGCACCGGCTAGATCTTGCAGTCGAAAAAACTGAGGCTGTAGTACTTAGAGGACCTCGGAACAACGAGGTGGTTTTCCAGATTGGGGAAAACGGAAATCAGGCCAGTTAAGAAATTGAGATACCCGGGGGTAGTTTTTTTACCGGCGGAGCATACAAAGGCCGCAGTTAAAAAGGCCAAGGAGAGTGCAGCAGCTCTGTTCAGAAAAATGCCAAATATAGGGGGACCTGGTATGGATTACTATCATCCCTGTTTAATATGGAACTTCTTGTATTAGTTACCATTGGTAAACAACTTTCCTGATAGGGAGGTGCAGTACTCTTTGTGGCTGTTACTTGAAGAGACATAAGAACTGGGAAAAAAATTTTATTTAAAATTTGTAATTCATTACTTTCATAAGTAAATTATCCAGTGTATACATTGTAAGTAAACTATATTTTCTTCTAAAATTCTCAAAAATTCAATTTTTATAGAACTTACCTTATTGAAAGGGATGTTGACATTAAACGATTCACCTTCGTTCTCGCCAGCATATGTATAATCCCCTTTGGAATTAGATGGAAAGAATTTTCCCTCATCGAATCGATGTACTGAAATATACATGATGTCAGATCTATTGTAGGTTAGATTCTGCGTCCCGTTTCCGTGGTGTATGTCAAAATCCACTATCAAGATTCTGAAAAAAGAAACAAAATTGGAAATAGAATAGAATAAAGTAAAAAGTTGCAGAAAAATATATTGGAATGTTGTGCTAAGCAATGCTGATTTGAACACCCACCCAACTAATTTAAAACATTGCATTGTTCCCTATAGACCAAGGTCGATAATTTTTGAAACAAAAAAAAAATTGTAGGATGAAACCCTTCGGAAAAGGAAGAGAATATAACAAAAATGAAAGGAAAAATAATTTACGGGCGATCTGAGGTCGGGAAGTGGAAGGGGGGAGTTTTTAAGGGTAAAAAACGGTGTATCTCGATTTCCGGCAAAACTACAAGTACTATGGAAAAAAGTTAAATGGCAAAGGTGAGGTAATAAACAGATCTACAACTTTTGTACCTACACTTTTTTCACATAACTCAAAATTTATGTGAAAATTCAAATAACAAAGTTTTTAATTTTTTATTTTTATCTTTTACAAAAAATTTGTTTTTTTTGCGAAATTTGGTGAAAACTTACCTTTTCATGTCCCAAACACACTGTAATTTTTTTTATTCAAAATATTAATTTTTTCACCTTATTTTGACTTAATATCGAAAAAGCACCCTCATTTTCAATCAAAAATTCTCCCGTCAAAATATCAGCTTTTTTTAAAAAGCTTTTTGTTCGTTAAAATCTCTACTTTCTGAGGGTGTAAAAAAAATACATTACTATGGTAAATGTTCTCAGAAAATGCAAAGAAACGAAAAAAACTCGAATCCGAAATAATTTTTTTAATCATTATGTACAATTTTGAGCTATTTATTAAAATTTACACTTCAATTACTCGACCTTTGATTGGCTAAAATTTTCCGTAGGTCACTCAGGTATATAAGTTATCTTAAAATAGCAATAAATAGGCATCTATGCATATAATTTAAAGACGATTCTACAACTTTCTCAAAATATTGTAATGTCTTATTAAATAAATTTTTGGTTTTAATTATAGTATACATTTGTTGATTTATTAAATATTAAATTATTTGTTATTTAAAAAAAAATCGTTTTTTTTTTCGTTTTTTTGCATTTTCTGAGAACATTTACCATAGTAATGTTTTTTTTTTTTAAAGCTGATATTTTGACGGGAGAATTTTCGATTGAAAAAATAAGGAGATGACTTTTTTTTCGTTTGATTAAATGAAAATAACATAATGGTTGAAAAAAGAAATAAATATTTTACAAATCAAAAAAATTAACAGTGTGTTTAGGTAGAGAAATTTAAAAGGCTTGATAAGGTGATTTTTCACTGAGAAACTTTTCAAATGAAATTTTTTTTTTGTAAAAGATGAAAATAAAAAACCAAAAACTTGGTTATTTGAATTTTTCACATAAATTTTGGAGTTATGTGAAAAAAGTGTGAATACAATAGTTGTAGATCTTTCCATAGGACTTTGTAGATCTTTCCATAGTTTTGCCGGAAATTGAGATACTTTACTCTTAAAAACTCACCCCCTTCCACCTCCCGACCTCAGATCGCCCGTAAATTATTTTTCCTTTCCTTTTTGTTATATTCTCTTCCTTCTCTAATGGGTTTCATCCTACTATTTTTTTTTAACTTTTTACCATTTTCAAAGGCTTCAGCCCTGGTCTACTAGTGTAAATCATATTCATAGACATCAGCGTCATCAGTTATTTCTGTTGTTATGTTTTGTGAATGTCTCTATCAAAATGCATCTCAATTGAAACGGAAATAGATATGGTAATATGATAAAAAACAAATCTCAAAAAGCGGCGAACACATGAGGTTAACAGAGAAACCTGAACAAAGTATAACTGGTAACAATGGCATCGTTATATTAGTACATTTGTTAAAAAAATTATACACTTTGCGATGATAAAATAGAATAAAATAGATGTATTGTCTGGCCTCAGTCATTACAGCTCCGAGTTATACAATGCGTCCTCTATCAAGGAGGAATGACACCTAATTCGAGAAACATGTCAATCTTTTTTCTCTGAGGGGCCCTATTATAGTTTTCCAGAAATATTTTACTGAAAACGTGTCACGACTCGACTAACAAGGATCTGACAAACAGACCTAAATACAAGCTGTGAGCGCAGCCTTCGAGAAACAGGGCGAAATCTCGAAGCAATCAGTCTTAGCCCTGTGCAGGGGGCACCACTGGGCTGGACCAACCCCTTTCCCTATCACTCACTCGTGGGAACAAATGACCACTGAGCTGAAATACCGAAAGGACAACTCTTGGCCTTCTCAGTTTCTTTCGGGGCACTGGAGTGGATGTGATTCCGAGCTTTCTACGGGATTGGAAGAAGACTCTTCAGGGTGCTGAACAAATGATAAGGACTGTCGAATTTGGCAAAAAAAAGAATTTATTTATTTGTTATAAAATGGCAGATTGGGGAGTGGGCAGATTGGGGAGTGGGCAGATTGAGACTTCGGTGTCGAATCACAAAATCCTGAACCCTATCTAAGTGACTACAACCTAGGAGTAGGCAGATTGAGACCTAATAATTTCATTTCCTAAGTGACAACACCTGAGGAGTAGGCGAGACCTCAGGGGAAATCATATTTGTGACTATAACCTAGGAGTAGGCAGATTGAGACCTCCTCACTTTAGATGATTTTTTTTTTAGATAATGATTTTTTTATTCAATTAATAATTAATATACAAAAGTCTACAATACAAAAAAAAATCTTAACCTATACCACATATTTCAGACTATAAAGAATAAATGTATACATGCATATATCCATACACACATGTACATAGAAAATGTAAATAAAAAACAATTCAAATATTCAAGGACAAGCTCAATTAAAACTATTTAAAACTAGCGAACATATCACAATAAACCTGTTCCGAAACAATGAAATTCTAGACAAATATATGACATGTATATACCAATATAGTCAATATTTTTGTAAAGCATTGTTCCTAATCAGCAATAATTGCTGGTACGGAACATATATATTTTAAATTTAATGGCTTTTAACATATCGCATCACCTCGCTTTGAGCGAGGAGTAACTATCTTTATTTTTTATGGAGTTTGGCAGAAAGTTAAATGATTGGAGACATTTAGAGAGGGATTATTTGAAGCATTTTTCGTTCTCATCTGGGGTAGATAAATTTGGTTTTGACTTCTAGCTTTCATCTGATTGTATCTTATTAACTATTTTCATGTTTTTATTGTATTTGTGTTGATTTTTTGTTATTTTATAAATAAATTTACATTGTTCTATTTGTAGAATTTTTTCAGGCAAAATTTCAGTTTGATGGTAGATTAACTCTGTATTAGTTCTGAAATCATAGCCAAATAGAGTTTTCACTACCTTATTTTGTAGAATTTGGATTTTTTTGAATAATGTTTGAGAACATACATACATACAGTTTGTTATCAGATAACGGAATATAGAAAGAAAATAAGCGTTATATATCATAATTTTATTTGGTACATTTAAGTAGCGCTGGCATCTATAAAGTGCTCCAATCATTGGTACAATTTTTTTTTGTCATGTGCTCTGCGTGTTTGTGCCAATTTAAGTTGTCATCAATTTCCAATCCCAGATATTTGGTATGATCGACCTTTTGAATTACTTGATCTCCAATTCTGATATCTGGGTCTCGACTTTGTTTATTTTTTTTTTGAAGTGCATATACACTGTTTTTTTTACATTTATTTGTAATTTATTTGCCAGGAGCCATTTAGCATATAGTTCTAGATCACTATTTACCAAGTCTTCCAGTTCACCCAGATTAGTTCCTTCATATACTAGAATGGTATCATCTGCAATATGTAATAGCGAGCTTTAAGATTTGCTTTTGAGATTTAGGTGTGTAGCAGGTATAACAGTGGTCAGGACTGACCCTTGTGGGACTCCAGGTTTATATAGCGATTTCACTATTAACTTCATTTAGAGATACATATTGTTGCCGATCCTTTAAATACGATTTTAATATACTTGCACTTTTTCCTCTTATACCTAAATGGTTCAATTTATCGACTAGAATTTCATGATCCACTACATCGAATTTCTTTTGTAAATCAATAAATATTGTTAGGACAAATTTTTTTATCATCCATGTTAGTTATGACATGGTTTAGAAAGTCTATTGTATCACTTTGGGTGTTGATTGTTTCTGAAAACCATATTGATACTTGTCTAATTCAACATATCTAGTAAGGAAGTTCATGATACGGTTTTTAAAGAGAATTTCCACAAATTTTGAAAGCACATACTACGTAATGGGGCGATAATTTTCTGAATTATTTTTTGGTCCTGATTTATGGATAGGGGTAACCTTACCCATTTTTAGCTCCTTCGGAAACTCCCCTGTTTCAAACATTTTATTGACCAAGTCGACTAAGACTGGTATTATTGTCTCCTGCACTATTAATAAATCTTTTACAGAAATTGTATCATTACCTGGAGCAGAATTCTTATTCATTTCATCCAAAACTTCTCTTACTTCTTTTATGTTAATTAATTTCATCGAAATAATGTGAAGGTGGGTTACTTATGAGTTTTGCATTGATTTTATTGACTATTGATTGACCTATATCACAGAAATATTCGTTAAATTTATTTACAATTTCTAATTTATCAGTTATTAATGTTTTATCTACCTCTATTGCATCTACAGTAATTTGCTTGTTTTCATGTTTTATTAGATTATTTATGAAATTCCATTGTTTCTTTGGATTTCCATCAGTATCATTCCATCTTTTTCTGAAAAAATTAGTTTTTAGTTTTCTTTTTTCATTTTCAACTTGGTTCTTTATTTCTGAAGTCCCATAAGATTCGTTGATCTTGAGGGAATTTTTTCATTAGTTTGTATAATTGGTCTCTCCTTTTCAATAGTTCTAAAAACTGGGGGGTTATCCAATCATTATTTTCCCTAATTTTAATTTTAATTGTTTTTGTAGCCTTATTTTTTGCTTCTTGTATAAGTTGGATCAAGGTTTCGAATGTATCGACCGGCACAGAAGTTTGCAATAGATTTTTCAAATTTTCCTCATATTTTGAGTTATCTAGTTTCTTAAATGTTTTTTGAACTTTACAATTATTATAGTTTTTTGTTTTTGAATACAATTCTATTTCTAATAGATTATGATCGGAAATTGTGCTATATTCAATGTTTATTTTACACTCTCCAATATTACTTGTTGCTAAAACATGATCAATGATGGTATGAGAGTGTTGTGTAATTCTGGTTGCATATTCCGTGCCTATATTGTTTTGGATTTCAAACCCATTCAATATAACACAATTTTTATATTCACTAGTGGCCTCAGTATTTTCTAATAAATTTATGTTAAAGTCCCCAATTATTAGTGTTTTTTTCTCATGCTTCCCTCTCATGCTTCCCTCTCATGCTTCCCTCTCATGCTTCCCTCTTTTATTCTAATCAATAACTTATATTTATCTATTTTTTCCACTTTTCTTGAAAATGGCTCCAAAATGGGAGCCAAAACGTCGAAATTACCAAATTTCTAGACGCTGTTCAACCCGAACTTTCAATATTCAGAGTATATATATATATAGATGAAAGGGAGGAATATCGAGGGGGCTGTTAAAAACAAAATGGAAGTAATTTAATGGATATAGCCCTCCAAAAAAAAGTTTTAACCGTAGACACGTAATTTGGGCTTTTGGCCCTCATCAGTACGGTGAAGAAGTGCAAGGATGAACAACACTTGGTAGTAAACGACAAATCAACGGAGTCAACAAACAGAAGCCAGCCGCACATTTGTGGTTTCGGTTAGCAGACCCTGCATTCCGGGGCAACAACCAATGTCACCACGGAGGCTACCTGCGTGACATCCGAGTCCAGATTTATAATCAACATCTGCCTATAGCCAGCATAAACAAGGTGTAAATATGAAATGTTGATTTGATTTGTTTGAAAATATGAACAAGGATGATTTGTTGAAAATATGAACAGGATGTTCATAAAATCAGATGTGGAATCATCTGCGACTGAAAGATAAACTTTAGTCACTAGCTTCCGTCGTTCAAGATAACCTCTTGGGAGTTGAAAAGGAAAACATTCTCGATTGAATACTTTTAGAAAAATTGAAAAACTACGATAAAAATCAAGTAATTTTTCGTAATATCTAACAGAAAACAACTACTTCCCCGGCTAAAGCCTGCTAGACATTGAATTACATCTGATGATATTGTAAAAGGACCCTAATTCAAAAAAAATCTCAAAGAGAAAATTTGCATTTCTATTCCAGTAACTCAAATATACGAAGGCGTAGAAGGGCCAACAACAAATTTTTTTTTTTATACATTTGGAATTGCCACTTTGAACTGACAATTGTCACTTTGAAATGACAATTGTCACTTCGAAGTGACAATTGGCACTTCTAAAAACATCTGGAATTGCCATTTTGAAGTGACACTTGTCAATTTGAAGTGAAAATTGTCACTTTGAAGTGACAATTGTCAGTTTGAAGTGACAAAAAATTACCTTTATTTTTCAATCAATTATGCCTTTGTTAATAAGAAAATTTTACTTGTTGAAAAATATTATAAAAACCCTGATAATTGTTGAACTAAAAACCTGGAATTTTTTTTACTCCTTGGAGCTGTTCCTGAAAGCTTTAAAAAAGATACCTGTTGGAAAAATAAAAATTTTTAGATTTTTAACTTTTTTATTAACAATCAAAGAGATAAAAAAAATAAAAACGTAGATAAAACAATTAAAGATTTTTTTTTTTGAATTATTCCTATTAATTTGTTTTCTTATTGCTAAAACAATTTTTTATTTTATTTTAACGCATATTGTTTAAAAAATTGTTATAAACAAATGCATTGTTTATAAAATTAAAAAACAAAAAAATTTTGGCAATCTAATCCATAAAGAAAATATTTTTTTTTAAGAAAAAAATCGTTTAAAAATAATGTTTATTGGTAATTAACAATTTTTTTTGTTGCTAAATATTAATATTAAGGAACAGTTTTTTTAAATTATTATTTATGTTGCTCTCTAATACTATGGAAGAAATATTTTTTTTACTTTTTATTTACTTATTAAATAAACAATTTGTTATAAACAAATGAACTTTTCGGTCATATTGTTTTTTTAATACTTCCAAAAATACTGAAATCAACCATCTATCGTTTGTTATGAAAACATATTGTTTTCTATTTTTTATATAATTTTCAATATTTTCGTGCACTTTTCGTGCACTTCAAAGTGACAATTGTCAGTTCAAAGTGGCAATTCAAAATGATTTTGTAAGTGACAATTGTCAGTACAAAGTGGCAATTCAAAATGATTTTGTAAGTGACAATTGTCAGTTCAAAGTGACAATTGTCAGTTCAAAGTGGCAATTCCAAATGTTTAAAAAATATATTTTGTTGTTGGCCCTTCTACGCCTTCGTACAAATAACTATCTGAATGAAAATGCAAATTTTCAATTAGAGATGTTTTCTTTTGAGTTAGGGTCCCTTTGCAATATCTATAAGATATAGTAGTTATTTTCTGCTAGATATTACAGAAAAAATCCCTTCATTTTTATCGTAGATATTTCAATTTTCAGAAAAATCAATATTAAATTAAGATTATTTTTCTTTCCAACATGAAATCTTAGATATTACAATAATTATTATTTATTTCCAATGAACGAATAATATCAAGTGAATAAGTAGATAAATAGGAATATGTATACAAATAGAATTCAATTTTAAATAGAAATTAATAGAATAATAAATGATAGTTTGAAAAAACTAAAAAACACGCTTTTATAGAATTTTTTTACAAAAGAATCATAATCCCGACCACGAAAAACCCTCAGATACCAATTTTGAAGCGAATCGGACCATAATCACAAAACTCGTACGCCATATTGGAGCCGCCATTTTGTTTTTTGTTCACACTAAAATTTCTTAATGCATTGTCACCGGAATTATGTACACCTGCCAAATTTCAAATCATTCGGACGTCTGGAAGTGGGTCAAAATCGCGCCCAAAGGAGTCGGTTACAAACAAACAAACATACAAGTAAAGCTAATATAAAGCGTGTAAAAAAAATTGGGAAAATTTCTTGAAAATCCTAAAATTGATGATCAATTCTCAGGCCCCTAAATACGTGCTGCAATTCATTTTTCTCTCCAAAAACACAGTATATTCTAGTGTTGCAGTTTTTTAAGATATATGTTTTATTTAAATAGGATGAGTTGAAATCATACAATTATGGCAGATATTTACTACTTCAGTGAACTGTTAAAAATGTAAATTTTTTATTATACACAGTGCATGTGATTCTAAATTTGTAAAAAGCCTCACCTCTTGTAATTATGTTTTTCAATAAGGTATTTTGCAGCAATGACAACATTATTGACAAAACAAAAACCCGATCCATTATCGAAGGTTGCATGATGTCCCGGAGGTCGGATAACAGCAACGCCAGCCCTAACAGTGCCCTCATGAATGCTTTGGGCAAGAGACAAGATTCCAGAAACACATTTCAACACACAATTATTGGTTTCCTTGTTAAAAAACCAATCTGGCTTCTCAGTTATATTTTCTTGTGTAAGAATGTTATTTACATAAACTTTATCATGTGTTTTTTCAATCCATTCTTTTGCGTCAGTATGAGATATCTGCAAAAATAACAGAATGACTCATATAAAGTCGTACTACAATTAATTTAGGAAACGAATACTTTTCTGAAAAACTGAATAAACCCACCTGGATTTTCTGGCATCTTTCTAAAAGGCCGAATTTTTCGAAATATTTAATGATCTGCAATAATCTTTCTGGTTTTTCTGGAAGAGATCGCCCAGTTTCGTGAGCTGGCTTGTGCTTCAGAAACTCTTCATCATAAACGTAACCAATAATGTTTCTATATTCTCGTCCATTGGCATAATCTAAAATATTATAATATATATAGTGAAAGTTGATGATGAATTTCAAAATGGAACATCCTGAACAATTGCTTTATCAGCATATAGGCATTCGAATTGAAAACACTTTGAATAAATGGAATTTAGATCAGTTAGAGATCTCAACAAGGCATAATTCGGGTTTGCAGACATTGGTCATTATATTATTGATCTACAGTGTACTGATGTGGGGCAAAAACCCCGAAACCGGTCTACAAATGGTCAGCCCGAAATGAATTCATTAATATCTCTATTTTGTAGCAAACATGTGCAAAGTAATCTTATTGAACTTTCAGACATAATCCAATGTTCGTCAAGCTCCTTAAAGTCCAACCTCACCTTCACGTGGTATGGGGTGAACGGGTTGCAGCCGCGCAGGGAATGGAACGGTTAGTGGACATTCTTATCGCATGTGGGCGGCCGCGACTGGACTAACGAGGCTCTGGCAAACAGACCTAAATCCAAGCTGTGAGCGCCGTGGCGATGGACGCATGACACCGGGGTCTTAAAACAAACGGTGCCGCAACGGAGCCTCAGAGAAACAAGGGGCACCACACCCCTTCCCCCTCACTCACTCAAAGGTACAAATGACCACGAAACGAAACACCGAAAGGGAATGAGGACAACTCTTGGCCTTCTCGGTTTCTTTCAGGACACTGAAGAGGTTATGATTCCGAGCGTTTTCCGAGATCGGAAGAGGACTCTTCAGGATGCTGAACAAACAACAAGGACCGCCCAGATGAACCTCCAGCACCGCAAGGTAGCCACGGCAGTACATGCAGGCGCTAGGAGGGAACTCGAAGCGGTACTCAATCGGGAACCATGGATACGACATGGTGAAAAAAATCGTACCAGGTAAGATACAATGGGCCAGGGAGCTCAAGTGTCGTCGGAGGCCACAGCCTGACGAGTCTACAGGGTGGAGGTTTCAGTGGGTAAACCTGTGTCAGGGAGTCCCACACTACCGTCAGGTGTTGTCCGTAATGGATTTCCTCCATCTCCCAAAAAAAAAAAAGTTCGTCAAAGTATTAGCTAGGAAACTAGTTGTTTTCTTATTGATACCCAGTTACCATACACCTATGGTATAGCTTATAAGCAGTCTTGAGAATCAAGACAATGTCCTATATTTTCCCACAATATGGTATTGTCATCTGTAATATACAGAGTGTTTTCAAAGTTAGGGCATTTTTTCAACAGGAATAAGTAGATCTAGTTAAAATATGTGCCTTTACCAAAAATAATTTATATAAAAGTTGCAGAATAATGGAGATATTATTGACTGAAGATTTCAATTCTCAATTTACAATTCATAAGTATGACAGCATTTGGCGTTTAATTTAAGGTGTACTGTTTTTTTGATTGGCTACTGAATGATATACAAAATGAGAAGTTATCAATCACACACACAGAATGAGGAGTTACCATTAATATAAAATAATTAATAAAGAAAACCTTTTATTCAATACCCTAAAAAGTACAAAATAATTGCTTTGGATGTGTGACGTAGGTTATTCCGTGAGTTCTAGATTCAAGAACTTGTCGTGCAAAGTTTTCATTTTGAATACAGACGCGACAAGCTTTTGTATCTATAACTCACGGAATAACCTACGTCACACATCCAAAGCAATTATTTTGTACTTTTTAGGGTATTTGAATGAAAGCTTGTTTTTTAAAAGGTTTTTTTTATAATTTTATTTTGTGCTTTTAGTAAGTACCCCTAACACCCACATACCAATTTTGAATCGAATCGGACCATAATTACAAAACTCGTTCGCCATCTTGGAGCCGCCATCTTGAATTTGTGAATTTTGACAAAAAATTCATAATTTCCGACCCCGAAAACCCCCATGTACCAATTTTGAATACAATCGGACCATAATCACAGAAATCGTCGGACATCTTGAAGCCGCCATTTTGATTTCATGAATTTTGTCAGAAAATTCATAATCTTCGACCCTGAAAACCCCTACATACCAATTTTGAATTGAATCGGACCATTAACACAAATCTCGTCCGCCATATTGTAGCCGCCATTTTTTTTCTCTAACAAATGCATAATGCATAGTCACGGGAACTATGAACACCTGCCAAATTTCACGTTAATCGAACAACTAGAAGTGGGTCAAATTTAACTTGCAAGATTTGATGACAAACATCGGGACAGGTGAAACTAAATAAAAGCTTATAAATAAAAAATAATACCCCATAAGCGGGTCAGTTGTTCCCAGATTTTGTGGTTATGTGTATTTCAAAAAACAATACCCAAACATACAAAAACAATGTACATGAACTTGCGGAAAGGTCCACACGAAGTATAGGAGAGGACAAGAAAGGAACCTCGATGCTTTAAAAAGTGCATATTTTGCCATGTTCCGCTGACATATAAATTGCGGTATAATTTTGTAGGGTAGTTCCTCTCATTTCAACAAAATATTCAGAAAAAAGAACAAGGCTCTATTGATAATAATGAACGCTTGAGTATAGAGACCACTGTAAACCACTTTTCAAAGACATGGGTACTTTACCCTTACCATATTTCTTCATTTACAACACCGATCTTGAAATTCACAACAATAATAATAATAATAATAAAAGGAACTTTATTGAACCGAACAAATATTCAATTCAATAGGCTATCGACCGAAGTCCTTCTGCTTTCACAACAATAAATCGCATTTTTCTAAACATCTGGAAGTACATCATTATCATTATTCTTTTTAGTGACTATTCGTGAACAATTAATGGTTTAACAACAGTTTGCCGAGCAACAAAGACGAATGCTGGAAGAAAAACTAAAGGAAAAACAAGATGATGAAGAACGATGGCAGAAAGAAAAACAAGAGGAAGGCAAACGTCGACAAAAGGAGGAAAAACGCAGACAGCGCGAAAAACAAGAGAACGAACAAAGACAGAAAGAAAAACAAGAAAATGAACGGATGCAAGAAAATTTCCGAAATATTCTGGAAGAACGACAAACCAATTCTTGAGCAGATTGTTCAGAACGGTCAGGAAATGACCTCTAAAATTCTAGGCGAATGTTTTGAATATTGTGGTACAGAGAAACAAATTAGTTCAAGGTGAAATTTATTTAGTGCAGTGCATTTTGAGTTGTAAACAAGAATTGTATTATTGTGTTGTGTTTCAAAGTGAAATAAACGGATATTAGAGTAGTGGAATGCTTTTGATTGCAAAACGAACCTCTTCTTCTTCTTTTTGTAGTTTTTTTGGATTTCTGACTCCTTACGGTGTCACTTTCTCCAGATCAGGTATTGCATAACTTCACAAACATTAAATAGTATTCATCAAATGTATAAATATTAATAATCATATACAATGATAGACAAAAAACTTGGAATATCTTCCAGATCAGGTATTCTCTCTTTCCGACAAATCCGTTGTCATCTGGCCTGGTTACCAGCGTAGAGAAAGAGATACTTGTAGAACTTCACACACATGTAATTTGCTTTACATAAATATATAAATATTTAGGCCCATAAAGATGGCGACATTCACAAACACAAACTGAAAGCATAATATATTTTTCCGAGAAGCGACATTAGACGCGGAAAGGTTTCAGATAAATTCTAAGAAAAAGGGTGGGCGAGAATATTTACCATTCCTCAAACTTGTCACCATGTTCAAAAACTTCTCATTCTCCTCTTTCGTCCTGACTGGATAAAAACCAGTTGTCTCATAAGGTATCGTAGGTTCTGGACCGGTAAATTCAAATGACAAAGTCGTCAAGTGTTCCTTGTCAATATCGATTTTCAGAGAATCCTCATTCGATCCCTCTTTTGGGTACCCAAACATTGGATCAGCCTTGAAGCACTCCCAATAATCGTGCAAGAAAAATTTTTAAATTGTTGATAACGTCAACTACAGCCGGGTGAATTTCTGGTTTTGATGGAATATCGATTGGGTAGCAAATGTCTCCAAGAAGAGCTTTCAAACTACATGCCACTCCTTCGGCAATTGATTCAGGAAAATATCCTCCCTCCAAGCATACAACAATCTTCCCATTGGCCAGCCCAGAAAGGAGTGCTATCAAATTTGCGTAAAAGTGTGGTGTAACCATCATTTGTCCCTGAAATGCCATTACTATCCCAATTAATTCATTATTCATTTCTTATACAAGTTCAAATGTATGCACATTGAAAAAAATACACTATATTGTATTCTGTCCATCTATAAAGATAGATCTCTTCAACTCCTTTGACTATTAAGGAAAAATTACATATTTGATAATTTATGAGTTTAAACTTTTCTGACAGACTGTAGGAAATTACTAAATATATCCAAATGAATGCAAAAAATATCCCATGACACTATGTCCTGAGATTGTACTAGTTCGAAATGCATGGCGTTAAAAAGGTGACTGAAAAACAACAAAAAATAAGAGGTTTACAACTGAAAATTTTGAATTGCCTATGAAAATACCAATATAGAAAAAAAAGTACAGATTAGCATTGAATAAAAACAGGTGAAAGAACGAGAGAAAATCAAATGTTATTTTATTAATATTACTTCACCTTCTCGTCACCTATACATGAGTCATAACCAGCAGAAACTATGACTAGATCAGGTTTGAACTGGAAAAGAAAAAAAAATTACCTCAGGACATCCTATAGCAGCATCATATCCTGCACATATCAAGATTAGGTCCGGATCATACTAAAATACAATGAAAACAGCACTGAAATATTATTTTCATATATCTTTTCTTACCAACAAACCAATTTACAATTATTTATTAAAAAAAAATTATATATTTTTGACAGCATTTTTGAATGCTTAACATGAGGCGTTGAAAAAGTCCAGTTGATTTGAGAATTAATTTGCTTTCCTTAATATTCTAGATCATAGGAACTTGAATTGAAAAAATAGCTGTCCAAATTGTTTTTTTGCACAAATTCAAAGGTATTGACATTTTTATTGAAAAATCAGGCTTTTAAGAGAAAAAAAAACTTCGGTCCCAACAGTACGATTTTTTCTCGCTCATAGCAGGGCTTAACGTGTTAATGGTGCTCCACAATTCAAACTCGATTTGATCTCCACTGGAATAACTTTTCTCAAACACTACTGCCAATTGTGGTTGTTTCAGGAATATTGATAGACAATACTACTTTTTACAACCCAAATATAAACTCAACCGCACTTTCAATGTGATGTTTCAGTAATAATTGAAAATACTATGATAATATAAATATCAGTATAACTTATAAACGAAGACAGATTAAATTATAATTGACAGTTCGAAGCAACTAGCGGTAAAAGTTTGAAGTGTGTGAAGTAACGATGCATACATATATCAGACGCGCTAGGAGTATGTTTTTGAAGGCGATGAAAAAATTGGCGTTTTCAATTTTAAATTATTAAAAACTTTAAACATTTTTTCGATTTCCAAGTTTGTTACCGAACTTTCTAATGGCGGTAATTTTTATATGCTAATCAAATTACTATAGAAAAGGGGCACATGTGTGTTCCTATTTTAGATTGATTGGTACGAGGAGAGAAGTCAGAACAGTAGTTTAAATCCTGGCATCTTCAGAGCTTTAAAAACAATGTTGAAGATATGTGTCTTGAAAGACATTTTGCTATTAAAACATATCCCAAATCCTTAGCAGTACTGATACTGGGGTTGGTTGGTTGAAAGCTGACGAGCCAGAGACAGGGTTGGCACTTAGCTTCCCTTGACACTGCGACCAGCTGGGGTCTATTGTATCACTTTGTCATCAGTGATTCCTCATTCAAACAGGTTTGTGCCTTTAATTAGGTTTAGTAGCCTGTTAATAAGGTTCTTCGGATTCATGCCTGTTTCCGGGCTGATCTCTCCAAAGGTTCTGTGTCGCCTTCTTAGGGCGTCACAGTCGAAGATAATATGAGAGGCTGTTTCCTCCTCTTCATCACATAGCCTACACTCCACGGTTTCCCTGCGTACTCCCATGGTGTTTAGGTGTTTTCTTAGGCCGCAGTGTCCAGTCAACAGACCTACTATTATACGTGCCTTCGTTCTGTTCAGGTTCAGAAGGTCAGCCATCAGGGTCCAGTTTGGGTGCCCTACCATGACTTTGCTGTATATTTGCCGACAGTTTGATCCCAATATTGATGGTGTCTTCTTTTTATCCACTCGTCGATCAGGGTCCTGTATCGGTTTTTGCTAATCCCATGCACAGGTTCTGGCCCTGTGAATAGCGTTTCAGATGCTTGTCTAGCTAGCTGGTCCGCTTTTACGTTGCCTTCAATGCCTCTATGACCTGGCACCCACATCAAGGTGACCTTGTTGTGTTTTGCCAGCTCGATGAGGTTCTGGAGGCAGTCCCAGACCAGTTTAGACTTTATCTGTATAGTGTTGAGTGCTTTGATAGCACTTTGACATTCAGATAGAATGTAGATGTGTTTTTTCCTATAACCACTTTCTAGATTCTTCAGAATTCATACCATAATAGCATGTGTTTCAGCTTGGAATATCGTGGAGCATTTGCCAAGTGGTATTATGTAGTCCCTTCTTGGCCTTACCCCATGTATTCCTGCTCCCGTTCCTTCAACTGTCTTTGAACCGTCTGTATACCAGACTATGTCCGCAGTTGCTTGTGATTCTATACTCGGGGCCCATCCAGATCCGTCAATTCGTGTTTCGAATGGTTTTTCGAATGAGTATAGGGGTTGCATGTAGTCTGAAATCATTTCGAGTTCTTCGATATTGATTACATGAGTGATTCTGGTATGTCCAGTTGTTCGGATTCTCCAGTTCTTTGTTTGTTTCAGTCTGTATGCACTCATCCTGGCCTCTTCAATGACATGTAAGTCAAGGGGTTCGAGGTTTAGGATGATTTCCATTGCAGCTGTTGGAGTGCTATTCATTGCACCCGTGATACAGAGACAGGTAGCATCTGGATTTTCCCAAGGTTGGTTTTTGCCTGTCTTTGATTTGTTTTTGGCCACCATAAGAGTGAGCCATAAGTTACTCTTGGTCTTATTACCACTGTGTAAAGCCAGTGCATGGCTTTCGGTTTGAGCCCCCAGGTTTTTCCAAAAGCTCTCCTGCACATCATGAAGGTTATCTTGCTCTTATTGGTTACATGTTGAAGATGCGGGTTCCAGGTTAGTTTCTTGTCAAGAATCAGCCCTAGATATTTCACCTGCTCTACTACTTGTAATGTTTCACCGAATAGTCTGGGAGGTATGAGATCTCCCATGTTTCTTCTTCGGGTGAAGGGAATTAGTGTTGTTTTGTTCAGATTTGCCCTTAGGCTCTCTCTGTTACACCATTCCTCTACTGTCCTCAGTGCATTTTGCATTAGCTCTGAGGTTGTTCGAGTATTATTTCCTTTGATGAGGATGACCAAGTCATCTGCATACCCTTGAGAGTAATACCCTTGGTTATTCAGAGAAATTAGCAGTTCATCTACAACCATGTCCCACAGAAAGGGGGAGAGTATGCCCCCCTGTGGGGTACCTCTGGAAATTTCAACCTGCTCTGTTTCCTTGAACATGTTGGTTGATACTCTAGAGGACTATTTATCTTTCCAAAAGTTATTTTATGACATTTTGTAACGAAGCATTTTTATAGGATCCGTTACTAAGAACGGATAACCAAAAGATTGAAGTAACTTTGGTACATCCCTGCCTATTTGGAGTTTAATATTAATTATGGTCTGGCAACAAAATAATTCCCAATTTAGAAAATAAGTTTAAAACCCAAAGCTACTGGAATGATCACAAAACCGAGCAAAAAAAGGGCTGATGCCTTTCTGCAAGACAAAGACTTTTCAGACTGTTTTTACTATAAGGGTAGAAAAAGGTAAACTCGTATCAGTAAAAACATAGTATGCTTTTTAGCCAAGATACATAAAAACATGCAGTTTTGTGGTCCAGTTCTTATGACAATCGTACAAAAAGAGTATCTTTTCTTGCTAGGGTTCTTATCTGAATTTTCTTGTAACTCCAAAAGATATAAAAGGCAAGGTTTAATTAGAATCAGGGCTTGTTCCTGTATGATCTTCGTGCTCCGTCAATATATCCAGTAACCAAGATCGAAAAGTTTTCAAAGTTAAAAACCGTGTTTTTCAGTAGAAGTGTGATACATATAAGATAAGTTTTCCATACCGTCTTTTGATAACCGTTTGGTTTCTCGTGCCAGTAACTTTCCTAGTGTGCATATTTCTCCAAATGTATTTCATACCTGTTTAATTTTATCATTCTAGTGAGATACGCAAATAACTTTATTTCGCTTCTTGGAAATCGTTGATGCTGTACTGAAATTGCGATTCAGCGTCTTCAACAGGTGTATTGCTCTCACTCAAATGTTCCTACTGCAAGTATTTCTAAGATTTCATTTTTAAGTTCAAATTTTATGTTTTATTTTTACTTTTATGTTTACTTTTAGATTATGTTGTCCTAGATTTAATAGTTTTATTAATTTTAATCTTATACATAGGCATCTTATGATTTGTCAACAATACCTGTAATACTTAATGAGCATTCGCTCGTAAATAAATAAATAAATTATCACAGTAGCGGATCTCTGGCGATAACTCATTTATATGTTTTAGATTTTTGCGCGAGTGAAAAGAATAATTTCATTCATTGTTATTTTCAAGGTTTTCAATAGCTTTTTTGGGACAAAACAGCAGGCAAAGCATAGCAACAGTAAAATATATTTACCTCATATGCTACGGGAAGTAGTATATTGAGGATAATTGCCAAATACTCTGTATCACCCAATCCAGTTGCATTCAAAGGGACATTTATGTTAAATCCTTTACCCCTTCCTTCACCTATATAGTCTGCATCGCTTTCTCTGAGATTTGGCCAGAATAATCCTTGCTCATACCGATGTATTGAGAAATAGAGGACACTGAAAAATAATATCACTTAATGCCATACTTTTTCAAAATGAGAAGTATGAAATTAGGATAGTCTAAATGTTTTCTGCGGAGTTAACTGCATATTCCTCTGCATTTCCTGTGTATTGGTTACTGTGTAAGAAAAAAATTTATAGTTTTTATCTATTCTAAAATGGCAATATAGTATTGAAAAGGGGAAACATTCTCAATTGAATATGATAGAAAGATTTTTCTGTGAATTGAAAAATCCACAATAAAAATTAAGTTATTTTTTGTGAATGTCTAACAGAAAACACTACTTCCCCGGCTAAAGCCACGCTGGACATTGAACTACATCTGATAGATATTCTGAAAGACTACTCAAAGAAAATCTGAAATTGAAAATTTGCATTTTCATTCAGATATTATTTGATTTTTATTCCAGTCTTATTGAGAACTCATTAAATATGAGACAAGAAGAATGTTTTCAAAGAGTACTCACGAAATCATTGTCATTGATTGAAGACATAGATTCACTAGTCTTAATACATTTTGTCACGAAATCTATTTCAGCTTTCGATCATCAGAAGACGAAGAAATGGGAAACACATTTTCAGAAGCAATCTAACTTTTCCGCTTTGCAAAGTGAGATTGCTTCTTGAAAATGGGTTTCATTTCTTCCGTCTTCTGATGATCGTGAAGCGGAAATAGATTTTCGTCGACAAAAATGTATTGAAGACCTAGTGAATGCGATGTCTCTCTTGCGTCAGTGTTACGAATGATTTCTGGTGAGTACTCTCTTTTGGAAAACATTCTTCTTTGTCTCATTCATCTTAATGAGTTCTCAATTAAGACTGGAATAGAAAATCAAATAACTATCTTAATGAAAATGCAAATTTTCAATTTCAGATTTTTTCTTTTGAGTTAGGTCTTTTCAGAATATCTATCAGATGTAGTTCAATGTCCAGCGTGGCTTCAGCCGGGGAAGTAGTTGTTTTCTGTTAGACATTCACAAAAAATAACTTAATTTTTATCGTGGATTTTTTCAATTCACAGAAAAATCTTTCTATTCAATAGAGAATGTTTCCCTTTTCAACATGAATACCCCACAAGAGGTTATCTTGACGATGGAAGATAGTGACTAAAGTTTATCTTTCAGTTGCACATGATTCCACATCTGATTTTATGAACATCCTGTTCATATTTTCAACAAATCAAGGCAATATAGTAATTTTGCCTCAACAATGTGAGAGTGTAAGGAAATTTCCAACTTATCATTGAATTCTCATGAATGTTTTTATTGACATTCATTGGGATACAAAAAGCTACTTTCAGTAACCTATTTCTGTTAGCTTATCTCATTAGTTCAGGTTATATCGATTTTAGATTTCACAATTATTCTCTATGGTCTTAATGTTTTGTCTATACATGTTTTACTGGAAAAACACAGGAACATTATACAGTAATTGATCTGTAGTAATAAGTTGTAACTTTATTTTTATATTCTAAAAATATTGGGGTAAGTATACTAATTTGTCGTACAGATAAAAACTCCGAAAATGTAGAAAAATAAAAGCTCACTACACTACAATTTTGAATTGTTCTTAAATTGCAAAAATGATTCTTCATAACAGTTCATGGAAAATACATTTCTTATTTTACAGGTTGTGGGCAAACCTCACCTGTGGGCAATTGGGTAGTTTTGAAAACTTTGAAATCAAATATCTTGAAAACCAATGAACTGATTTTAAGGAATAAAAGTTTATAATCAGAATCAATACATATTTCAAATGAGGAATATGGTTCAGGGGATATAATTTTTTTTTATACGAAAACATGATACTAAAATAAAAATGGACATGTTCGAAACACATAAAAAGCATTGAAAAATAATACTACTATATATCGTTATTTTTTGTTATAAAAATATTGGGGAATGGTAGGGTCGTCTTCAGTGGAGAACCTCTAGTAATTTTCCTAAAATGACCATAAATTGAGTTGGCACTGATTATTATATAATTTCAATTTCTGTTCTGATTCAATCCAAGTATTAGTTACTTTACAATACAGTACACATCTCCCATTCAATCAAAGTTGACTTCACTCACTCATTCCTGTTGTAGAACATGCGTTGAATTCCTTGACCATGATGAACATCATGGTCCACTATTAGCACTCTCTTCGCAAATCCTCTATCAATAGCTGCCTGAGCAGCAACAGCAACGTTATTTATGAAACAATACCCACAAAATTCATTTTGCATAGCGTGATGTCCAGGTGGTCGAATTAGAGCAAAGCCATTTTTCAGTTCACCTTTTGAAACTTTCAGCGTGAGAGTTAGGGCTGCGTCTGCTGCTGATTTTGCACAGTCAAATGTATCCTAAATAACAATTTGGTAAACTAATAACATAACCAGGGTATTTACGTATATATGTATATATGTGTGTATGTATGTATATATATATATATATATAAATATACAGGGTGTCCCTGGACTTCCTCTTTTCCTCTCGGGAATGTATAGATGGGGTTAAAATATCAGTACTTCATATAACTTTTGTTCCTAAAAGCCTTCGTTACCAAGTTACGGGCCCTCAAAGTTACAAAATGAAAAATGTTTTTGTTTGAAAACTTTCAGAGTGAATATTCAAAATCATCTAAATTTTGGTGATTGACTAAACAAATGAATTCCTTCGATGAGCTTTCATGCAGGAGTCAGTTGTTTTGCTACAAAGTCAGGAACGGACTATCCCCGATGGTCCACACCCCAAAACTTTGAAATTACTGGGATTTGTCAATATGTTTTAACAAAACAAGGTTACCTGGACAATTTACTGAATAAAAGTACTCGTGTGGAAAATCGATCAGAGCAACGATTTTTGATAAAAATGCATTTTTGTTCGACGACATCCAACCTGAGATGTCTACCATTATTCGAAAAGATTAATTTGTAATGAAAATAGAAATGATAGGTACAATGTTCATAACGAATTTTTATCATGCAAACACGTTTACCTTACAAAACTCATGGTGTAAATAATCAATCGCAAGCCTCAAGAGCAAACAGAAATGCAAAATCCGCTACAAAAACTGCTCGATATGACATTTTCTTAGTCGGCGCAAAGACCCTCTCTGCACTTGAAATAGCATGCCAGGGTCGTTTCGTATAGCTTCACAATGTAATGTAATTCTATTCAACAAGGCATCTCTGGTGTGAATAGGTGTAGCGTAAACGAGGCTTTTTAGATGCCCCCACAGAAAGAAATCCAATGGATTTAAATAACTTGATATTTCATTTGAAAAAATATCTACATTGTGGATGAAACTTTCAACTAGGTACTGCACTTTTTGTTTACGACTTTATTTTAGCATATTTTGTATTATCCCTGTTATAAATGTTGTTGAATTAACGTTAGCATTAGTATTTCTACTGTGAAAATTTTTCATTTCAATAATGGTGGACGATCGGGTTTGATGTCATCGAGTAAAACTGCATTTTTATTAAGAATCGTTGCTCCGATCGACTTTCCACATGAGTACTTTTATTCAGAAACGTAACCTTATTTTGTTGAAAACTATTGAAAAATTATCTGTCATTTCAAAGTTTTGGGGTGTGGACCATCGGGGGTAGTCCGTTCCTGACTTTGTAGCAAAACAACTGACTCCTGCATGAAAGCTCATCGAAGGAATTCATTTGTTTAGTCAATCACCAAAATTTTAAAAATTTTGAATATTCACTTTGAAAGTTATCAAAGAAAAACATTTTTCTTTTTTTAACTTTGAGGGCCCGTAACTTGGTAACGAAGGCTTTTAGGAACACAAGTTATATGAAGTACTGGTGATATTTTGACCCCATCTATACATTCCCGAGAGGAAAAGAGGAAGTCCAGGGACACCCTGTATTTATTTATATATATATATATATATATATATATATATATATATATATATACAGCGTGACCCATTTAAAATGAAACCACCCCTGTAAAATACGCATTTTTCAGTCGTTCTCAAAAAAATTCGAAAATTAAGCATCAAAAACTGTATCTTGACACAAATTTTCATAACTTTAGTTTCATTTCCAAGGCACTCTATGGTTTTTTTCTTCGTTAAAAACGGCAAAAGTTTATTAGGCAATTTTTGTTTTGAAATTTGACTACACCACTGGATTCGTAGTCGTTATAAATGAAAACCATGAAAATTTCATAAAAAAATATTGGTTAACAACGAAGTTACAACAACTTTAATTTTGGAAACAAAGTATTTGATATTAATTTTCATTTAGATTATAGACATATTTAAAATCTGGCAACACTGCCGATACAAAGTAGGACACCAGTGAATTTGTACAGCGAAAATCCGAAGTCAATAGCTCATTCCGTTCTACAATTATAACTCCTGAAAGTATGGTAATGTGAGCAATTTCTGGTGGAAGCGATTTTATAATAAAAATAAACGCCACTGGATTTGTGAATTATATTGCCTCAAAATCATTTATTTCAGTTTAGGTTATAAGTGTATTCGAAAATAACAGAAAATTAAAAATTCATTTTCAAGCTATGCAGTTTTCAATAGCCGATAAAAACGAAATGAACCGAATCAAGTTTTAAAGTATCAAAATTATTTATTCAATAATGAAGCAGGACAAAAAAATGTTCCTTTTTTATTCTGCAAAACTCAACTGAAACAAGCTTTTAGAGAAGGTATCAATAATTTGAGGAAAGCTGAACTAATACATTGGGCATAGGTATTGCTAAATCAATAGTAGGCTGTGATTTAGTACACCACAAATCGCTCACATAACCATACTTTCAGTAGTTATACCTGTTGAACGGAATGAGCTATTGACTTCGGATTTTCGCTGTACAAATTCACTTGTGCTCTACTTTGTATCGGCAGTGTTGCCAGATTTCAAATATGTCTGCAATATAAATAAAAATTATAATCAAATACTTTGTTTCCAAAATTAAAGTTGTTGTAACTTCGTTGTTAACCAATATTTTTTTATGAAATTTTGATGGTTTTAATTTATAACGACTACGAATCCAGTGGTGTAGTTAAATTTGGAAAAAAAAATGCCTAATAAACTTTTGCCGTTTTTGACGAAGAAAAAAAACCATAGAGTGCCTTGGAAATGAAACTAAAGTTATGAGAATTTGTGTCAAGATACAGTTTTTGATGCTTAATATTTAGAAAAAAATATTTTTGAGATTGACTGAAAAATGCGTATCCTACAGGGGTGGTTCCATTTTAAATGGGTCACACTGTGTATATATATATATATATATATATATATATATATACATATTTATATATATATATATATATATATATATATTTATGTATATTATATAAACATGCGGAAAATTATCCAATATGTTGTCCCCATCAAAAAGAGTAAGAAAAATGAGAAATAAAAAAAATTTCAAAATAAATCCTTTTTCTTTTTAGAAATGCGCCTTCTATGACTACGAATCTCATGTAATGCAAAGGGCTTGGCCAAACCACGTTCCCTTCACGGAGTATGCACTGACACCAAAGTTGGTAATGTTACACGTGACTTTTTATATTCTCATTTCAAATTTATTATACCTAATCAACAACAAAATATATTCATTTTCATTTTGTTTTAATCACAGATGAGTGTATTATTTTTATGATTTTAAAATATATATACAGTAAAATAATTCTTGTGAAATAAATCTAAATTAATATAGATACTTCTAGATTGCGAAATACTTTCACAACCATTGTCAATCTAGACTGTAAAAATCAGCACATTATATGGCTCTGATTTTGTCTTTATACCACTGTAGAGTACCAGGATTTATAATGTCAAAAAATATCAACTTGGATAAGTCATAACGATAATCAAAATAAAAACAATTCGGAGACAAATAAAAAAATGACTGACTCATATCCACAGGATATTGGCTTTATGCTCCAGCAATAAAGATATGTTGTCATGTATTATGAATAACCTTAGGCATATTCTTCCACTTAGTCAAACCAAATGAGGTTTTTTATACCTCGCCATTAAAATAAAATATCAAACGTAATTATTGATGATGATTAAAAGATAATGATGTCGCTGATATAAATATATTGAAGTCCAAACCAGGAAATTTTCTAAATTGACTTCCAAAGGAGATAAAATATTTAAACACGTTGACTGCCACGGTACTTTTCAGGATTCTGGTCTTAAAAGCCTATTCAATTTAATCATATCAAATTATAAAAACCCTAATTGTAGTACATAGTAATCATCAAAAAGCATATAGAATGTGTAAACAAAAAGATCTTACGAATTATCTCGTAGTTGACTTATGTAACTACGAGTTAATTCGTGCACAGACACACTTCGCTACAGAGATATTAGTCTAAAATTGTTAGTAATAAATCAGATATAGAGTCGAGCGCATCACATTTACATCTTCCGCTAGTATTTTATAATAAATTTTCTGTTTCATTTAATAATAAATTTTCTGTTCACATAAGCCAACAATTATTTTGTCCTAGGCAAGAACACCAACTACGAGTTGTCTCAGTTGGCAGTTAACGTGTTAAAGCTTTTCGTAGGACAAAGGATATCAACTTGTTTATGCTCTCTGCCATTTTGCATGTAATTTAAAAAAAAACTAGCTACAGAATTCTTATTGTAATTTTTAAAATTTTGTAATATCTAATCAAGATTTCAACCTAGTTTATTGAGAACACAAATATCTAAAATCCAATTTTTTTTATATGGGACCTTCAAGGGGTAAAAAAGGGTGAAATATATATTTGCCCAAAAATGTTTTCTGAATTTTTCGACATTTCGATGAGAAAAACGTTAGATTTTTTAAAATATTTTGATTTAAGTTTGTGTGTACATGTTGCAACAAATATCTAAACACCAATTTCTGGATTTTTATATTCGACCTTCAAAGGGTCACCAAAGAGTGAAATGTATGACCAACCCCGGGAAATTAATTTTTTTAAATGGAACAACCTGTATATTTGTCTTTGTTTGAACTCAACAAGTCAAATACACAAGAATCAATTTTTGAATACTCAATTGTCATTTAATTCTACATATACCTAATGTATTACTTCAGCTTTCCTCAAATTATTGATACCTTATCTAAAAGCTTGTTTTAGTTGAGTTTTGCAGAATTCAAAGGGAACAATTTTTGTCCTGCTTTCTGTTTTATTATTGAATAAATAATTTTGATACTTTAAAACTTGATTCTGTTCATTTCGTTTTTATCGGCTATGGAAGAATGTACTACTGCATAACTTAAAAATTAATTTTCAATTTTCTGTTATTTTCGAATACACTTATAACCTACACTTAAATAAATGATTTTAAGGAAATGTAATTCACAAATCTAGTGGCGTAGTCAGATTTTAATTACAAAATCGCTTCCACCACAAATTGCTCACATCTTTCAGGAGTTATAACTGTAGAACGGAATGAGCTATTGACTTCGGTTTTAATTGGGTTCTACTTTGTATCGGCAGTTTGCCAGATTTTAAATATGTCTATAATCTAAATAATACATTATATTCAAATACTTTGTTTCCATAATTAAAGTTGTTGATTGAAAAATGCGTACTCTACAGAGGTGGTTCCATTTTAAATGGGTCACACTGTATAACAATAATGATTAGGTACTTGTAAAAAACAAAACTTTGAACAAACCCTGTTTTACTTCGAAATTTACATGGCTAATAAAATAAAAACTTACCTTTGCGAAGTAAGTTGAATCAAAATTGGAAGACTCATGTTCTAATTCATCCTTTGGTACCTTAGAAATATTTCTCAATCTTTCGTAGAGCTCTCTAGTATGATTTCTCAAAAATACTTCATCAGGAAATGCTTCAGGAGTAACTATCTCACAACGTTCTCTCAATTTCAAAACCGCTAGTCTACAAAAATATTAATTCTAATGTGTTCTCTTTTCACGTCCAAAGGCAAGGCTGTACCCAGACGGGGGGGAGGTTTGGTTCTATGGGATGTACATAAAACTACCTGATTTTCACCTTATTCCAGATATATTTTACAGATTTCGGGGGGGTCAGCCTCCCTGGGTACGGCCTTGCCCAAAGATGATTATTTTCTTCAAAGATCACGAGCAAGAGGACTGGTAAAACGCATTACTAAAATTTTACTGCCATTTCGCCAACATTTTTGCTTTCTCAGGGCTACAATAACAAGTATTCATAATTACAAAATCATCAAGTTACAATCATATACAACATATAAATGATTGTATTACTAACATTGTATGAATAAAATTGTGTGTGATATAGGGGGACAAGAGCCGGTTGTCGGACGCTAAGCAGATAGCAGGTGAAAAATATCTTATATTTATAGTGGTGGATAATCAAAGACCTGTTTCAGTTTAAAAGTTTATACTTTAGGATGTTATTAATTATTTCTGAAAAGGATTTTAACATCAAATCGTGAATACATAGGTTGATTTGGAACATTTCGATGCCTATCTTCCCCAAAAAACTCACATCTAGGTCTAAAAGTTTATTTGGTGGATGTACGTATAGAATAGAGAAAAATAAAATTTAAAGAAATAAACACAAAAATATAAAATCAACAACATCATGTATTTTTAAACAGAACGATTTTTTGCTTAATAATAAAACAAAATCGTTGGCGCTTAAGAAACTAGGTAGGTAATTAATCAATCATATACGGATTATTAAAAGATAAAAAAAATCATGTACAGAAGTCGCATCGGTAGTCTTTTTCGGCGGCTTCTTCGTAAGCCATACCAATCAATTCTGTGCATTTCAAGTGATACCATCGGGTGCAATAATCACACCCAATATTTTTTTCGTTATCTTCTTCAACATCACTGTCTAAAATTTCAGAACATGAGATACAACGAATAATTGATTTGTGTGACATCGCTACGGAAGTACTAGCTGTTGCAGTTGTTTTCCTCAAATTTTTCCTTTTTCAATGAAATGGCTTTCTTCCTTTTAACTTTAGTGCGCTATTTGTTCTTTTCTTTACTATTTCATTCTTTTTTTTCTCTCTCTCAATTTTTCTATTTCGAACCATTTAATTTTTTTTCTTTTTTTCGCCATCCTTTTCTTTATAATATTTCCTCCATGCTTCTGAAGATATTGCACTAGGAAGCTTTTCTTTCATATTCCTAATGTGCTTTATAGGTTCTGGAAACAAAAGGTGTTTATCAAAAGCACTTATTTCTTGAGTAAGTTTATTCAGTTCTGCTAAGTCACCATTGCCAATAATTTTTAACGTTATATTCTCTAAAACCTCAGCTCTTTTCTCTGTTTGGGGTGAGTCTTCAACGATATTGGCTAATACTGATTGTTTAGGAGTTTCGCGATATTGCTTGTGGAGTCTTCATTATTACTATTATTTTTTGTAATATTGTTATTATTTTCAATTTGTTGTAATAACTCATCATTCCTGGTGGTATCTTTTTTGGTAGTTTCTAACTATTAATTAAGGAGTCTCCATGGAGATCTTCATCCGTGTTAGTTGTGTTTTGTTTGGGACTTTCTGATTCATTTATTAAAGAGTCTTCATTGAACTCTTCAACCATGTTAGTTATTGCATCTTGTTTGAAAGTTTTTGTCTCCTTCAAGGAGTCTTGATTGAGGTCCTCAACCATGTTAGATATTATGTCTTGTTTTGATGTTTCTGTCTCATTTATCAAGCAGTCTTCATTGAGGTCTCCAGCCATGTTAGTTATTATGTCTTGTTTGGAAGTTCCTTTCTTATTTATTGAGTAGTCTCCATTCAGGTCTTCAACCATGTTAGTTGTCTCTTGTCTAGGATTAAGCATCTCCTTTATTATTGCTACTTTCAATTTCTGGCGAGATTTCCAGTAAGTCTTTATTGAGCTCTAAATTAATGATAACTGTATTGTAACGAACCTAGGCCGGACCTGTCGCCTCCCGCGTCGCCATCGACAGCGATGAGATCATCCCCGGAGATATTCGAGAACCATCCAGTCCCTCTTCCGCGTAATGCAACGGTCAATATTGGAAACAATTGGAACATGCCGTCGCCAACTGGAAGAATTCGAAACATCGAGAATGCTGTATCGGAGATAAATAGACACCCCTCAAGAGGGAGTGAACAGTCTGAACGAGCCCATATGATCGAGCTATTCAGTGGCGTAGTAATATAAATTAAGTTGTAGATTAAGTGTTAAATAAATTAGTTAAACCAAGTTAAGTTTATTTACGTTACAATTGGTGTCGGAAGTGAGATTTTGAAAATAAACAAGTGATCGTGGAGTGGATAGTCAGAAAAATAAATTGATAGACCTTTTGTACGCAAAAATAGACAGTGGCCCGGTTTTCGCGAAGTGGACAATTGTGCGTGGGAATATAAACTGATACACTGTTCGCGTGAAACAGAAAATAGACAGTGGCCCGGTTTTCGCGAAGTGGACAATTGTGCGTGGGAATATAAACTGATACACTCTTGCGTGAAACAGACAATAGACTGGTGGCCCGTGGAAAAGAATTCGCGAAGTGAATTTTTAACAAACTGATAAACTTTTCGTGTGAAACAGACTGATACCTCGTCAAAGACAAAATGTGTTCAAGAAAAGTGCCCTTGGGACTTGAAGGTAGTGGAATTGAAACAGGAATTGGAGGAAAAGGGAACTGGAAACAACAGGTAAAAAGCAAGTACTCCAGGAAAGACTTGCAGAAGGACTTATACAAGAAGGTGAGGACCCGAAACATTTTATTAAGTTCCGGAGGTGATTTAAGTTTGGTAATGAATAAACTGGAAGAAAATGCTAAAATCTGGAAGAGAAGCTTGAAGAAAATTCTAGAAATCTGGAAGAGAAGCTTCAAGAAAATTCTAGAAATCTGGAAGAAGCTTCTAGAAAATTCAAGAAGCCTGGAAGAAAATTCAAGAAGCCTGGAAGAAAATTCAAGAAGCCTGGAAGAGAATGCTAGAAATCTGGAAGAGAAGCTTGAAGAAAATTCTAGAAATCTGGAAGAGAAGCTTCAAGAAAATTCTAGAAATAAAAAAACTGGAAGAGAAGCTTCAAGAAAATTCAAGAAGCCTGGAAGATAAGCTCCTTGAAAACACAGAAGGCCTAAAAAAAGAACTCTGTGGTGTGGCGAATCGTCGAGGCAGAGATGGACAAGATGAAGGAAATAATCAGCGATGAAATCAAAGACGGAATCGAGGCGGAAATGGACAAAATAAAGGAAACGATCAGTAAGCTGGAAAAACGAATTAATAGTGCGCCCCACAGAGATGGTTAACGAAAATGCAATGCTGGACTTGAGTTTGAACTTGGATAAAGTTCAAGAGGGTATAAAAGATGTCAAGGTCATTTCTGAAATAGGGAAGCTTTCCATGAAGCCGCCTCAATTCGACGGAAAAACTCCATGGGAAAATTACCGCCGACAGTTTGAAGCAGCGGCCAAAGCAAATGGATGGAATGCAGGGGAAAGAGCTGTAGCACTAACACTTGCATTACGTGAGAAGCGACGAATATTCTACAAACTCTTACGCCCAAGAACAGGAGGACTATGATCAGCTGATTAAACATCTAGAATTACGATATGGCCAGGCCCATTTGGAACACGTATACCACTCCCAACTGAAAAATCGCTGCCAGAAATCGGGCGAATCCTTACAAGAATTCGAAGCTGACATTGCAGCTTGTTGTCCGCATATCCAGCCACACGGAAAATGTAATGGAGCGATTAGCGGTTCAGGCATTCTTGGATGGACTCCGTGACCAAGAAACCAGACAAGCGTTGATATTAGCTCGTCCAACACATCTCGTAGGCGACTGCACGAGCTTTGAATTTGAGGCAGCAAAACAATGCTGCAAAGCCAAAGTAAAGTTCAAACGATTGAGGAAGACTCACAGGAGCCTGCTAACTTAGAAGCTGCCATAAGAAAAGTGATGAAGGAAGTGTTGCCTGAGAAAAAGACATATAAGATGCCGGAATTGTCGCAAAATTGGACATGGCGTAGCAAATGTCCAACATTCATCGACTCGATGCAGGAAAACTAAGAAAGGTCGATGAGAAGGGGCAATCGTCGGCATGTGTCCGCAAGCCCGGTTAACAACGCATATGTGCTATGCTTCAACGACAGAACAAAGGGTTGTCGTAGAGCGGTCTCATCAATAACGAGCCTTGCACCATGCTGCTAGATACAGGTGCGACTAGGACAATTCTCGGCCTTCCTTTGCCAGAACACCGGAACGGATTGAACCGACAACTTGGAAGCTACGCACAGCAACAGGAGCCAGCTACTGTATATGGCGAGCTACCGATTGAAATAATTTTGGGCAACACTAAAGTGAAACATCAGGCACTTGTAGGGGACATCGAAGACGATGCAATCATCGGAATGGACATCATGAATTCCAGAGGGTTTGAATTGGATTTCAAAGACGGCGTCCTACGTGTCAACGGAGAAGAGCTGGTACTTCATGGGAGAAGTGAAGAGTTGATCCGTGTGCTGTTGGCTGAAGATGTAAGCGTACCTGAGAGGGCTGAAACCATTCTGGAGGCTCGCCTGGACGGGAGTGCGAGCAGTGGAGAGCGTGGTGATGTTCGAGCCCAAACTTCATGATGAGAAAATTGGACGAGGATTGCACTAGGAAGACCTTGTTGCGTGCTGACAAATTTGTGCGGTAAGGGTCATGAATGTCAATTATTTCCCAGTGACCTTGAAGAAAGGAACAATTTTGGGGCACTGCTCGTCAGTTTCATCTGTGATCCGGGCGTCACGAGTAGATTAGCCAACCCAACAACTTGCCCACAGAACTAGAAAAATTAGTTGCCATCTCTTCCAAAGACATAAAACCAGCTCAACAGCCCAAACTAAGAGATTTAGTCAAAAGTACCAAGACATCTTCGATACCGGACAAGGAAAAGGGGTCGAACTAATGTGGTCCAGCACAAGATTGATACTGGGGTGCCCGACCGATCCGGCAATCAGCAAGAAGACTTCCTCTTGCCAAGAAGGAAGAGGCTGACAAAATAGTCAGCGATATGGGAAAAGAAGGAGTTATCGAGCCATCTGACAGTCCCTGGTCCTCTCCAGTCGTACTGGTGAAGAAAAGGATGGATCGACACGCTTTTGTGTAGACTATCGCCAACTTAATAATGTCACGAAGAAGGACAGTTACCCTCTCCCGAGAATAGATGACACCCTAGACACGTTGGCTGGTTCCACGATTTCTCGACCCTTGATCTGAAGAGTGGATACTGGCAAGTAGAACTCGCCCAGGAAGATCGAGAAAGACTGCTTTACCATCGGCTCAGGATTGTGGCAGTTCACGTTATGCCATTCGGCTCTGTAATGCTCCCGCCACATTCGAAAGATTGATGGAGACAGTGCTGAAAGGACTCTCATGGAACACGTGTCTAGTGTATCTCGACGACATAATTGTGGTCGGCAGATCGTTTGAGGACCACGTGAAAAACTTGGAGGAAGTATTCCTGCGACTGAGGAACTCGGATTGAAGCTGAGCCCTAAAATGCCATCTGTTCCAAAAGAAGTACGATACCTCGGCCACGTTTGTCTCTGGAGAAGGAGTAGCAGTGGATGACCAGAAGATCAAAGCTGTTAAGGATTGGCCCATCCCAAAAGACATTCACCAACTTCGAAGTTTCCTTGGTTTATGCACATACTATCGCCGATATGTGCTGGGATTCGCCAACATCGCTAAACCACTGACCAGGCTCACGGAAGGCCAAACAAAGTTCCAGTGGTCCGAAGAATGTCAAGATTCATTCAGGAAGCTGAAAGGAGCTTTGATCAACGCACCTATACTGAGCTATCCCCTACCCAAAGGGAAATTCATTTTGGATACGGACGCCAGCAACGTGGGACTTGGAGCTGTCTATCTCAGATCCAGGAGGGGCAGGAGAAGGTCATTGGTTATTTCAGCAAGGCGCTTAGCAAACCAGAGCGCAATTACTGTGTCACCAGGCGAGAGCTGTTAGCTGTTGTAAAGGGGTGGAACACTTCTACAAGTACGTGTATGGAAGAAGATTCCTGTTGAGAACTGACCATGCAGCTCTCAAATGGCTCTTACAGTTCAAAATCCTGAGGGTCAAGTAGCACGCTTGGATCGAAGACTCCAAGAATTCGATTTCGAGATCGAACATCGAGCGAACTAGCCATAAGAATGCAGATGCCTTGTCGCGAAGACCATGTCCAGATGATTGCTCACATTGCCGGCAGCAGAAGAGAAAGAAGCAACACTTTGTAGAACCGCGGCAATGGATGACAACTGGAATGACAGCAAGATCCAGAAAGACCAAAGAGAGACCCGACCTTGGCTTAGTGTCAGCTGGAAGAAGGGCAATCGAAGACCATCATGGCAGGAAGTCGCAGGTTACTCGCCGGCTGTTAAGTCCTATTGGGCACAATGGAACTCTCTTATTCTGGACAATGGGATCCTGAAACGTGTGTTGGAGGCCGATATTGGTGGGGAAGACAGACGCCAAATAATTGTTCCCAGGAACAAAAAGGAGGAAGTGCTGCGGAAATCCATGATGGAGTCGCGGAGGACATCTGGGAGTACGAAGACCCTGCAGAAAGTGAGGCAACGGTTTTACTGGGCCAATTGTCAAGCTGACGTCAGGACTGGTGCAGGAAGTGCGCTGTATGCGCTGCTAGCAATGGACCTCGAATACGACCCAAGGCCCGATGCGTCAGTACAGCGTAGGCAGCCCTTTCCCGAGAGAATCGCCATTGACATCGCCGGCCCGTTTCCCGTATCCGACCACGGGAATAAATACATCCTTGTGGCAATGGACTACTTCAGTAAGTGGGCGGAAGCCTATCCCCTGCCAACCAGGAAGCCATCACCGTCGCCGACGTCTTGGTGAAAGAATGGATATGTCGATTCGGTATTCCAATGGAGCTGCACTCGGATCAAGGCAGAAATTTCGAATCAACCTTTTTCCAAGAAATATGTCTACTGCTGAACATCCGCAAGACAAGAACCACGCCCCTACATCCGCAGTCCGATGGAATGGTGGAACGGATGAACAGGGCGATCAACCGCCACTTGTCCAAGGTTGTCTCTGACCATCAAGAGACTGGGACCAGTATCTTCATTTGTTCCTGATGGCCTATCGATCCGCGGTACCGAGTCAACGGTCAAACTCCTGCTAGTATTATAATGGGCCGAGAACTGCGACTGCCTTGTGACCTGAAGTTTGGGATACCGCCAGGACAAGACACTGCGGAAGGACTACGTCAGCAAACTTCGGCAGAGAATGGGCGACATCCCGAGCAGTCGGTTGAACATCCAGAGTGCCAGCGATAAAATGAAAGACCTATGACATCAAGGCCGACGCCGGAGGATTTAGGTTGATGACCTGGTTTGGCTGTACAACCCCAAACGTCGTCGTGGCCCTATCACCAAAGTTGCGGAATTTCGTGGGAAGGCCCCGTATAAGATGCGTGAAAAGGATAACGACCTTGTGTACCGAATCCATAAGCCACCCGAGGGAAACCAAGGGTCGTCCATTTCAACAGGTTGGCCTTAGCTGGAAACCATGACCAAGTTGCACCCTCAAGCCACGGAGGATGATATGGCGTTAGAAGTTTATGTCCTTGTATTCAAGCGGGCAGAAAAGTTCTACATGGGGAATTACTAGAGAGGAGTCACGAGACCTTTTAGGGTGCCTGCTGACTCGCACTAGCGCCTGTGTGGCGAAGATCTTCGAATGTCCAGGGGCATCGCCGTAGTGTTCTCAGAAATTTGGTCAACTCCAAACACTGCGGGAGCAGAATCCAGAAGTTGGTGGGGTGCTACAGTTGAAGAAGGCCGAGAACATCTACTACCCTAGTCACCAAGAGGCATTCCCAAGATAAACCGTCTTATGAAGATGTCTGGAAGAGTCTCACCAAACTAAGAGATACTATGGTGGACCAGAATCTGGTGGATCTAGCAATTCCAAAATTATCCTGTGGTATTGATGGGTTGGACTGGAGAGTCATAAGAAGTATGCTGGAGGCGATATTCAGATCCAGCGGCGTCAAGATTTTGGTTTGCTGTAACCCTATTCCACGACCGATCATGAAGACCGTGGAGTGTTACTTCCATCGAACTTCCCGGTGCAGATATGAGAGTCATGCAGATATCGTCACCTCCAAGGATGAAATTTCGGGACGAAATGTCTTTAAGAAGGGGCAATGTAACGAACCTGGGCGGACCTGTAAGCCTCCGCGTCGCCATCGACAGCGATGAGATCATCGGAGATATTCGAGAACCATCCAGTCCCTCTTCGCGTAATCGCGGTCAATATTGGAAACAATTGGAACATGCCGTCGCCAACTGGAAGAATTCGAAACATCCGAGAATGCTGTATCGGGAGATAAATGAGCCGCCCTCAAGAGGGAGTGGACAGTCTGAACGAGCCCATACGATCGAGCTATTCAGTAGCGTAGTAATATAAATTAAGTTGTAGATTAAGTGTTAAATAAATTAGTTAAACCAAGTTAAGTTTATTTACGTTACAGTATCTTGACTGGTAGTATCTGCCTTCTTTAATGTAGAATCTTCATTATTGTCTTCAACCACAACTCGACACGACTCTGTGTCGAGTTGTGGTCGTTCTTCAAAGTTGTCGAAGGGCAATTCATTATTTTCAAAATGACATCATATCTTTTATATCCACATGATGTATTGTGATTTCGTCCAAATTTACTATAGACTCAACTTCGACATTTCCTAGATTCTGAGATTGGTCTAAGTTTTGTTTTTGTAATAGAACTGTTAATATTTTCTGCAATACTTTGCCATTTTCTGACCTTATTTGTCCATCCTTCTTTAAGGGGCCGGGTTGTAAAATATGTGTCGTATTAGGGGGAAATGCATACAAAATTATGCCATTTCTTTCACAAGCTTCACTTAACGCCATTGTCATGTGTGATTTGTGTCCATCAATAAAAAGTAGGCCTCTTAATGTTGTTTTCAGAAACCCATTTATTGAAATCATTAACCATATATTCATAGAAAACATCCCCTTTCATCCTTCCAGTATCCGATTTTCCCAAAATCCAGGATTCAGGGTTGCTCTCCACCACTGCTCTGGGGAGTCGTACATATGGGAATACAACTAATGGTAGACATATCTTTCCGCTAGCGGTAAAACATATTAAAACGGTTAAATTTTATTTTTCGTTGCCTTTTTTTTATTTGATAGAAATTATTCCATCCTTTGGGCCCCAAAACTTTGCCAGAGGGAGAAACCTGATTCGTCCTTATTGAAAATCCTATCAGCGTCTTCCATAATATCAAGAAAATCTTGTCTCTCAAGTAATTTTTTAAGTTGCGAAACCATAATCTAATGCTGTTTTCAATCACAACTGCTTGCCCTTTATTTACACTTTCGGCTTCTCTCAAAGATATTTCTCGATGTCTTGTTAGAAAATTCTGATACCATTTCTGGCCAGGTCTTCCGTTTTCAAAAAGGTTTTCCTTTTTGGTGTCCTTTAATATTTTTTCAACTGTTTCCAATAGGTCTGTTTTTTAATAGTGAATCCAGATTTGGCTAAATTTATGACCCAGTTTGCAATTTTGTTTTCTCCATTCAAACTAA